>JAODAL010007885.1:0-121880 GCA_025379985.1 Phyllomedusa bahiana | reverse complement strand
CAGGAATTGTGATACAATTTTTGTGTCTCTCCTTCTTTCAAGTGTTTTTTTGTTTGTTTTTCTGTTTTTATTCTTTTTTTCATCTCCTCAAAAACTCACAACAGACTTAAAGCAGTTGTCTCACTACAAGGATTGCTTTTTATGTTAAAGATCTTGCAAAAACAAGTCACTTTGCAATATATGTCCATTAGCAGTGTCCTGCCTATTCCTAGATATCCCCTCTTGTATGGGCTGCATCAACTCCTCAGGTCGCTATAGCTACAGACCTGATTGATCTATCCTGATAGGCTGCCAGCACTGGTTGCTATAGCTACAGACCTGGCTTCTACTGCAGCCTAGTGGAAGCCAGTAAACACGCCCCTGAATTCCAAATGAAACCAAGAAAATAGGACTGGGGTAAGATAAATCACTGTAGCGAGACAACCCCTTTAATATTCATTTATATATTCCAAATTGTACACTATTTCTGCAGCCCTGACTGCACCCTAAAAAGGACAAAAAATGGTCAGAACCTTTAAAACAATGTAAAAAGGTGCAAGTCCATGTTGCTAAGACTGCAACACTATTCAAACACACCAGAACAAAGCCAAGGCACTCCACCAATGCTAAGGTGCAGATAAGCAATGAATATATGAATTATTTCAAAGTGCGTTTGGGTACATGTAGTAAAAATGAAAATTTGAGGCACCTAGTGCATGTTTTCATCAAACTGTTAGGGCCCATTCACCAATTGCAAGGTGGCTACAGATGGGAACCTACTCTTTACAGTCTTTTTTTTCTTTCTTCGTGCCTACCAAGGCTTCAATACTTTTCAGGGTAAAAGGGTCCCAGTCAGGGCCATCTTGTACATTGGGAATACTAAGCAATTGACCGCACACCCCCACAAGTGTAGGGACCCCAGGTGTTGAAAAACCATGGTGAAGCAGGGAGCCAACAGCCCCCTGCTCTGTCAATTAGTCTTGTAGACTGCAGGCTGCCTACAAGATGTCAATGTGATGTCCAAACGTAGGCGTGTGATGATCTGGGTCTGCTCCTGGTTGGTTAGCGGTATGGCCTGGTGTGATGTCATATGAATTGGCAGGACCCATGCACTTCTATGCCTGGTGGCCCATAATTCTGTTAAGACAGCCATAGTCCCAGCTGTACTCTGTTTTGGTTAAATAAGGGGGTAGAGTGTATGGCCAAAATGTAGGCAGCCATTCCATTTGCATACAATCCAAAAAAGACAAAAACGGTCAGCAACTTCAATCATTGAAAGCCATGCTGTATTGTATAACAGAGATAAAAAAAGAAAAACACAAAGGGGGCGCACAATAGTGAAGATTGTAGGGAAAAACAGCTAACTGTAAGCAATTCTGCTTACCTTATGAGGTTGCGCTCCTATTATAGAGGCACAACTCTCATATGCGCTTGCAGGGCTTTGTGGTACCGTAGCCCTCATCACGGCAGCCGCTGGTCTCGTACAGATCGGCGCTCAGATGAACGCCGAATCGATCTGGAAGCAGGAGAAAAAATGGCGGACCCAACGCACGTGCAATTCCGATAAAAGTCAAGGATGCTGACTATTATTAAAAGTGTCTTTTATTCTTAAAAAGTGCAGGGGTGGTATGCCCTTGCGGCATTAAAAACAGAGACCATAAAACCCAACGCGTTTCTCGCTCTACACCAGCGCTTTTTACCCTTGAAAAAGCGCTGGTGTACAGCGAGAAACGCCTTGGGTTTTATTGTCTCTGTTTTTAATGATACGAGGGCATACCACCCCTGCACTTTTTAAGAATAAAAGACACTTTTAATAATAGTCAGCATCCTTGACTTTTATCCGAATTGCACGTGCGCCGTGTCCGCCATTTTTCTCCTGCTTCCATTGTATAACATTTGTAACACTTACATTTAGGGCCACATGTATGAAAACTGTTTAGGTCTAAAACTCACTTTTTTGCCCATTTATTGCTATGATAAAAAAGTGAGTTTTAGACCTAACCAGTTTTCATACATGTGGCCCTTAATGTCAATGGGGCAGCAGTGGTGGTGGCATATGAACAATACACTTAGGGGTACCATTATGGCCATTGCTACAAAGGTGAAGAGACTTGTCTGGACTACTTCTGGTGGATCTCTAGTTATTAGGCAGCTTCTCAAACTTATTTTGCCACTATTTAGTTTGGTGCAGTGTTCTTCAATTGGGGGGCTCTCTCTCTCTCTTGGTGTTAGATTTTTCAAAACTAATGCTCCCAGCATGCCCTGACAAGCTTCACATTCTGGGAGCAGTAGGGTATGCTAGAAGTAGTACTTTTGTGATGGCTTGAAGGCCTTAGGTTGGAGATCACTGCACTAAAGAGTCTGAGAGACTCAAATGTATAGCAACGATTAGAAGAAAATCTTCTGTTTATCTCTTGATCGAGGCAGGAAGGATTGTAAAGATTTGACTTAACACTGGAAAAAATTGTTACCTCTATATTGCGAATTCTTGGCAGTGTTCCGTTGCTTGAAATGTCACGTATAAATAAAAGATAGCGAAGTAGATTTTTTTTTTCTTCCCAAGGCATATTGTGTTGTACTACAGGAAGGAAGATTTATAGAAGAACATTTTTTTTTTATTCTGTGGGTTATTAAATATTATTATACAGTTGGGTTGGAAAGGGTGGATATATCACAGAATTCCATAACTACTGTTCTGTTCAGAGTCTCGCCATATAACAAAGGGATCTGAAACCAATAAAAGATGCCACCCACTATGAGAAACTTGGAGTTCATGTACAGAAATAAGAATGCCTTAGGGAGAACAATAAAGACTTGTCTAACGAGCTTGCAGATTATGACAATACCAGACTATAAAGAACCCAGAAACCACCATTTTCATCAGGATCATCTCTCATTATAGTTGTCTGTCTGTAGGAAATGTATTTTACAGACTATAGCGTCTTTAATGAAAGTCAGCCAGAAGTGGGAGTGCGGCACTGTTGGATGGAAGAGGGTAATGCCCCACATTGTGTTGTGTAGGTGGCCCACATAGATGAGAGCCAGAGAAGATATTATACTTCCATAGGGGCCTATAGAAATTGTGATGGACTTAGGTGGATTTTTTAAAACTGGTTTGGCATATAGGACTGATAAGACTGGCATGGACAATTATTGGACACACTGCAGTCTGAAGCAACTAACTTAATGACCTTTTATCCTTGTGGTAGTTTTTCTTTTTGACATCATAATGTTCGCTAAGGTCCTGCAGAAGACCACCCCATTTAATCCCGACTTTGGATCACTTGCCACTAGAGTCTTATGGGATGTGTCACAAATAACCTATGAGCTCTTTTGATATGTTTGGTGTGTACAATAATAACAGCAAAGCTTTACATTTAGTTCTCTGAATCATTTGTCCTGGTGTGCCTACGTGTCTTAGTCAACTACTACCTGTGACACTTAAGACCACATGGTTGAAAGAGGACAAATGGCTTTCAGCATGTAGTTGAAGATTTGGCCCTTAATCAAAGAGGGATTTCATCAACTTCTAACTCTGTGATCGTCTTAAGGTGACCATTCCTTCAGATGGCTGAATTTGGTGCCTATTTTTTCTGACTTTCTAATAAATGTGCATGTTTGAATTGACATGTTACAACCAATAGAGGGCGCAGTGAGCTTCCCAGCTCCTTTCCCATAATGCCTTGTGATATGAATTGACATGTGTGAGCATTTCAATTGGAAGAAAGGGAAAAAACATGTCCTCTCTATGGTAAAAAAAAACATGATATTGCAACTACTTTCATTATAACCGTGCTTAATAATTAAGAGTGGCAATTTAAGAACTGTGTGCCAGCATACAATGATGAGGTGTATGGAGGTTTTGTAGGTTCATCAGGGTTCATGGTTGTTTTATTTACCACTGTGCCCACTAGAGGCAGCAGAAGCAAAATTTACATGGAGTGATCCAATGGCCACACAATAAGCCACTACTGTTCAGTTTAGGGTTAAACCTTCTGCATAATGTGGCAACATTTAAACAAAATTGACACAATTTATATGCCCCTTAATTATTGCTAAGTCTGTGGTGAGATGAATTATTGACCCCCATCTTTCCTGTGGTATTCACATTGCTGGGCCAGCAAATAACATGATAACGATAATCTCACTTTTCTTGTAACCAAGTAACGTTTCTCTTTTTTCATTATTTTGCAGGTAAGACAATGCAATTTTCTACAAGTGACATTTTCTTGTTGTCTGTAAGTATGAAACGGAGTAGAAATTTTATTAAAAAATGATTTAAACATGGAGGATGATGGCAAATTTGATTCCAGTTTTTCAGATTGCATTACTTTGTACGTGTTTTGAACCTTGAGTGTCCTGTGTGGGGTTTTGTCTCTTACTGAAATGCTTTGGTCTACACCCAAAGTCTTCAATATGTGTTAGGTGTAATCCAAAGGGTAGACACGTTTGGTTCCAAAGACTATTTACTATGCCCTTGAGATATGTTTCTGAGCCAAGGAAATGACTGCACATTGTCACTGATTGGCCCCTCAAAACCACTTTCTGCTCCTAGGTAAGTCTTTCTTGTGGCATTGTGTTTGGCACTGCATGGGCACAGTTTTGAGAGGTAGCTTGTGATGCAATAACCATTTTTGACACTCTGTTATGGGTTAATAGGACTGGCAGCGTGTTGGGTATTGTGGCAGGTATAGTTATGGGACACCAGCACTGTAGCTGGAGATGTAATGGGGACATGATGGCAGGCACAATTATGGGACACCAGCACTGTAGCTGGAGATGTAATTGGGCCATTGTGGCAGGCACAGTTATGGGACACCAGTACTGTAGCTGGAGATGTAATGGGGACATGATGGCAGGCACAATTATGGGACACCAGCACATGTATCTGGAGATATAATGGGGCCACTGTGGCAGGCACAGTTATGGGGCTGGAGATGTAATGGGGGCATTGTGGCAGGCACAGTTATGGGACACCAGCACTGTATCTGGAGATGTAATGGGGCCATTGTGGCAGGCACAGTTGTGGGACACCAGCACTGTAGCTGGAGATGTAATGGGGGCATTATGGCAGGCACAATTATGGGAAAGCAATGGTAAAAGTGTATAAAAATTTAGCTGACAATAGAGACCATATCTGGAAATGTTAGGGGCAACTATATGGTGGCATTGCTTTAAAGAAGGCAAATATTGCGAATGCCCCATGGCTCATGTACCTGAGGGTCTCGTTAAGCTACATAATCAAAAGTGGCACTACAAAGGTCATGTTACTTTTTGTTCAGGCACCTGTAAACATTTACCAAGGCTGTCCTGGTCTGTGCCCATGCTATTAATGGCAGTGTGGCTAACACTATCATAGTGCCATAGGTTCTGGTTATACAAGTATAGAACAGTGTCATATGTTGTCATGTAAATTCCACGTAATATTAAGGAAACTGCCAAAATCTAACCCAGTTGGGGTAGTTAAGTACTGGACGTGGAAAACGCTGGTCGATAATCTAACCTTTTTCATTAGGTACAACAATCGTTCTGTGAATGGCTGGACCTTCATCTGTCCTTCCCAATATCCGTTCTCCTAATGATTGATTTTGTGATGGAGAGAAAGTAACATCATTAATCTATTTCTATTTATGAGATGATTTATTGTTGTGTGATTGGCATTCCCTGATGATGCCCACAGATAAGTATAATAAATAGTGAACTAGGATGTAATGACGGTTTAATAATTCATGGTGCATAGACTGGAGCTGTGGTGCTCGTTTTCCATGGAACTACAAAAGAAGGATCTTTTCTGTGTATTTTGCAGTGTTTGTGTGGAAAAAAAACAGTATAAATTTGCCATGGATTAAATGACTATTGCGGCCAAAAACCTTTATCACTCATACACTGCACAAAAGATGATGGATAAATGGGGGTATCATATTGCTGGGACAACCTAGAGTTGGTTGCGTGGATAGAGGAACCAGGGTAGAGGACCCCACCAATCTAAAAATTAGCATCTATATTGATGATGAGGTTTTCACTGGAATATCCCTTTAATACACATCCTATTTTAGATCATATATTTTTCTGTACTCCCTTCTACTAGCGCTTCATACTGGTTATACCAGTTCTCACCCAGCTTTTATGGCACAGTATAATTTTTAGAGAACAAATAACTGCATTGTAACTAAGTTGAGTTTTGCCAATGAGGACAATTCAACCTCCTCAACGACCTTTTGTTCTAGACACAGTGCACCCATAAATCCAGTTAGAACCCTTACCATGTGTACGTGGCCTTAGAGTTACAGATTAATGATTATTACAGGGAATGACATAAGTAAGGTTCTATTCACACTGCATTTGAGGTTTGCTGATCTTGACCGTCTTTTGGGCTCCGTCAGATGAATGGGAGCCTGTTGTTATGTTTGAGGTGTCCGTCACCGGCTTCTTCAAAACATATTGGAAATGAGAACTTCATTGTGGATGCTGCCTAATAATTCCCTGATAATATATGTTACATGTAAACTTTAAGTACATATGTATACATGTATGTATGTTAGTACTATGTAAAATGGTCAAATACTTGATTTAGAGATCTGTACGTGTCTGAGAATGTTCATACAACATATTTTTCATATAGAAAAATCAAACATGAATTTTCAGAAATCCAAGACCACCTGCTGTGCAAGAACTGGATTTTTGCCATGCATTTCCAATTTGTTATGCCATGGGACTGATCTGCATGTGGCTACCTGCTGCAGATATTGTGCAGCATCTCCAACACAAAGTGGCATGTCATTTCTTTTCTTTTTTTTTTTTCTATGACATAAAGGGGTTGTCCTGTTTTTTTATTTTTATACAGTTGTGGCTGGATTCAAATTGAAAAATGCATGCTCTCTTCTATCTTCACCTCTGTTCCCATGCTGCTGCTGCTGTCCCCAGTCTTCTGTTTCCTTCCTGCTCCTGGTGGTCGGATCATCACCTTTGCAGCCAGCAATTTTCAGCAGCGGTCGCCTGGCTTTACCTGGCATGACTGCTCGGAGCATTCACTGTGATGATGGACAATGGCTTTGTAACCACTGATTGGCTGCAGCGGTGACCATGTGACCACTGGGAGCAGGAAGTAAATAGGAGACCGCGGGGACATGGCCGGCAGCATCTGTGCTGGAACAAAAGGGAGGACAAGAGGAAGTGTGAGTTTTGTTTGTGAACTCCAGCAACCTAAATTTAGTAAACCAATAGTTGAACAATCTTTTAAATATAATATTGATACAAAATTCCATACAGCATGAATTTCCATTTGAAATCAATAGAGACGGATTTCACAGTTTTTTTTATTAGTATTGATAAATGCGGATATCAGTCTTTGAGTGGTTGCTATAGGCAACAGAGTTCAGCATGAATTTTTCCAGAGCAGTTCAAAAAAACAAAAGCTGAGCGAAGGACAACACAGACAGTCTTACTTTTAGACAGTGTAGATAAATGGTGCTCAATATGTGTCAAAATCTACTTAAAAAATAATCCGTGAACTTACCTAAAGATATGTTCCACTATACATGTATCTGTTCTTGTAAGCACTGTTATTTTTGGTAGAGTAACCAGTGCTTACGGTGATTGTACGTACGCTTGCACAGTTCTTGTTCAGGCTGTTCCTAAAATGTTTTTTTATTAGTGACGTAGATTTGGCTGGTTAACCAGGCTGGGTTTTTGTGAGTGTAAGGCAACAGTCTTTTTCTCTGTGTTTCTGTGCTTATAGGTAAATGCATGTTGCTAAAGTGGTTATGTTGAAAAACCCTTTGTATACTAGATTATTTAAAAGCAAACCACAGACATCTGTATTTTTAAAGGAGTGTTCCAATATTCAAAAATCATCATTATCAGTCGTTTGGGAATGAAGAAAAATAGAAAAGAAACCAATCACATTATAAACACGGTCGTTCCAGTGCCGCTGCTGATGTTCCGTTCACTGTTTTTGTGACCCTGCAGCTATTAGCAGTCTGCCACAGTTTCTTTCAAGATGTGCAGCAAGTGACGGTTGCAGCTTGATAGGTTTAGCCAATTGAGAGTGATCAGATACTCTTACTGTCCAGTACGGGAGTGGATGTAATTTTGAAGCAGCTGCAGACTGCTATCGCTCATATAATGATCAAACACAAGTGAAACAATCGTGCTCAACCATATAAGCGGTCTGGAGCCCAGAGCACAACAGAACTGAACCTTTATTTACCAATACCAAGCTTTTATACATTTTGGGAGTTGCTCACTTCAGCATAAAGTGAGATAATATGTAACTATTGTCTTATCTCTCTGGTTAGAGCGAGTTATGGCCAGTGTCTTGTTGTCCGAATTGGTGTCCTGAAGTCAGCAAACACAGACATTGTTCAGGTTTCCTTGAAGATGGCAAATATACAGCAGTATTTCAGAGTTAACTCTTTCCTGACTCCATCCTTCACACAGCTCCACTGAGCGTGAAGGCACTGGTTCTAGTCAATCTTTTTCATGAACGACTGACAAGTATTTTGGAATAATGGAACACCCTTGTGATCACCAACGAGCAACTAGAACAGCCTTCCCTTTAACGTTTACATCCCAAATTTCAAGACATTTTAAGGCTTGGCCCCACGCCATCCCAAAATTATATACACGCCTCTTTTCATGTAAATTTATATAAGCTCCACCCTTTCAAGTTGCTGTGATCTCATAACAAGTGAGGCTGTTGGGAGATAGGAGAACACAGTGTTTCATCAACCAGTGGTTCAGGAGCCATATGTACCTCTCGGGCCCCATTCTCCTGGCTCCTCAGGATATGGCAGCTTTAGATAGTCCTCTACTAATGGTTCTACAGATGTTGCTACGTTACTAAATCTTGGCACCTAAGGGTACTTTCACACGTTGCGGTTTTGGTGTGTTATTCACTTGTAGTACTGCACAGCAATTAAACTGTCTTTATTACCAGCAAGCCCTTTTAGTTATCTCAACTGTTTGCAAAGGTGTATTGTGTAGACCCAGCCTGATTGATTACATACTCGTCAGATTCTCAATCCTAAAACTGTGTTGTCAGACGTGGTTTTTAATGTGGATTTTAGGCCTTTAGGTCTGGATTTACAGTCAGAAAACGAATCCCATTCATCTATGTAGAATTTTGGACATGGTTCTGACATAGAGTTATTACAATGTGTTTTTTACCTAAATTATAGCGGATTAATAAACATAGTGGACTTCAACTTAAATTTTCAATTGAGGTCTATAGGGATGGTTTAGTTGGTGGAATTTTGTTTTTTTTAAAACCCATATTGGCATAAAAATTCTACTGTAACTCCTTGCCGTGTAGACTGACCCTTACTATGTTTATAGTCCAAAAGACTTTATACAGATAATTGATTACTCACTTGAAACCCCTTTCCATACAATTAAGATAACTGAAAGAAGCTTTCTGGTAATGGAGGCAGTTTCTGTGCTTTAACACTACAGAACCTTACCACTGGTACTTAGCCCTTAAATCTCATAAGACACTGGGCCGTTCAGCCAACACTATTAAAACTGTTGTGTATCAAAATATCTGTCATTACATATGTGCATACTGTAGAGTAATAGCCACCTGCAATAGTCTCTTATGTTTTCAGTACAAGCCCAGAGACAAGTAGATCCCCTCTGGACCACCAGAGATCAGGCTTCTTATACCTGTGTGCTGAATATTCTCAAAAGTGATCATTTCCTATTAAGACATTACTTACAAATCGAGCACTACTATATGGAATACACTGTTATTTCAGTATGTGGAATAACTTTTAGGGCATGTCCCCACGGCACCGGTTTGTGGACAGTTTTTCAGACGGTTTGCTGTTTTGCAAACTGTCTGAAAAACCGGCCGCAAACAAGCACAATAGGCTCCTATGGAAAACCCGTGCAGCAGTCCCCACTGCACGGGTTTTCCACCCGGTGGTTTTTCCGCCCGCGGGCCGCCCGGAAAACATTCAACATGCACATTCTTCCGTCCGTTTTTCGGACAGAATATGTGCGAGTGAATGTGAAGGCACACAAACCGGACAAATACCAGTCGGATCAACTGGCCCTTATTTGTCCATTGCCGTGTAAACGGGCCCTTACAGTAACTCACAACTTTTTGTAGACACTTCATATACACTTCAGACTCATGGATGCTGGGACAGGCAAAACAGGCAATATATTTTATCCAAAATATAAAGATGCCCCCTCCCATTCCCTATACCAGCTTCCTTGAGGGAAGAAAGGGAGTGCCCCAAAAAGGTTCGGAATCATTGCTGTGTTGTGGTTCTAGTACTGGTACAAGCATTTATTCTAAGTCATACTATGGTCCTCTGTGAGGTCCTGCTCTGTCGGAATCGGTTTAATATATGCATTTCAAATGCTGCTGCTAAAAATCAATAGAACTGCAAAGAGACCTTGCTCTACACCCACGTGTTTTGCAAATTCAGTCGAACACATAAGCAAATCAGGCAAATTTATGTTGTGCCTCGGGTGGTTACACAGGCCTATAATTTACTGACAAAACTATTAGGCGCCTATTACCCCAGAACTGCAGGCTGAATAGAGACTTCTGCTCTGCATTCTGTAATTAGACTTGCTTGTACCACAGTAGAATCAATGTTGTTTTAGCAGGTGATTCAGCATCAGAGATGAGTAGATCCTACTGAGATTGTGCTTCATCTAACAGCGTGATGCAAGCAAAGAGACGTCAGCCATTTCTTGTCCTCCGCCTGCAGGGCAGTAGTCGATGAGAACACGGGGGATCTTGTGAGGGAAGGAATTATAGCGTTCCCTGTGATGATTACAATCAACATAAAAATTATGCGCAGATGACATTCTGTAGAGCTCATGGGCAGCTTTCTTCAGAGGTGGCCGCTCTTAATTACAGAGAGAAGCAGAAAGTCTTCATCTCTCCCATAGAACAAAAGCGACCATACAGTGCGTCTGGTGGTTCAAGAAATATGTGGCTTTTTGAAACAATAGCATCCTGGTTACAGTCATATTTCTCTCTAATTAATACTTTTGCTTTGAAATCAAAATGTATTACGGAAGATCAATCTGCTGATTAGCCACAAAAAGAAAAAAAAATCTCATATCTATTCAGATTCATATTCTTTTCCACAGAGGCAGCAATCTGTTTTTCATACAGTATTTAAAGGGTGTTAGAGCAGTTCCTATCTCCTGTTTGTGTATACAAGCTTCCCTAAGTTACTGTCCACTCCTTTCTGGTCTAGGTGGTCCAGATGGTCATGTCATTCACGGCTGTGTCTTATCCGCAGCACAGGAGCTGATTTATCTTTCTTAGTTGCAAACTTGATTCCTTTAGAGCTTTGTAGTCTAATGCCCTGCTGTTTAAACCTCTCTATTACAAAGTCCTTTAACAGCCTGAGCTGGAAAGAGCAGAGTTGATATGCCAATCACTGCTGTAGAACCAGCCACAGTCTGACCAGGAAGTGATAGCTGGTCGTAAAGAGCAGACTCTGTGAAACAGCCTGATGAGAAAGCCACTTAAGTTTTTTGGGTGAATTTCTCAAAAAAGTTACATAAATGAGAGTTGTGCTCTAATCCGTTGTCCTTTTCCTTCTCCCACATCTACTAGGAAGATCAGTGCAATAGTCAGCAGGGGGTGATACCGAATAACAGAGAATCTGAAATTTGTCATGATAGCAGTGTTTAAAATAAAAAAAAAAAAGGAAAATTTGTGAAATTCTGGTTTGGCCTTTTATTCATTCTCTTTCTCTTTTTCTCTTTCTTGCTTTCTCTTTCGTTCTTTTTCATCTCTTTTTTTCTCTATCTTTTTCTTTCTTTTCTTTTTCTCTCTTTTTTTCTTTGTATTTTTTTTTCTTTTTCTTTTTTTCTTTCTCTCTTTTTTCTTTGTCTCTCTTTTCTTTCTCTCTTTCTCTCTTTTTCTCTTCCTTTCTCTTCTCTCTCTCTCTTTCACTCTCCCTCGTACTGTTTTTCTGTTGCATTTTTCCATGAAATGTGTCACATTTATCACAGTATTAAAAAATCTGGCATAATCTAGAATCGTCTAGTCTAATTTTACACCTTCTATCAGTTGACTTACTTTATGCCATTAATTGCACCAAAATTTCGGTGCATTGTATACTAAGCCATGCCCTTTTATGTGGCCATCTCCATTTTTGTCACAGAAGGCACAGAAGTGTCTAAAACACCATTTTTTGTTGCAATAGCACCTGAATTCAGGTGCAATTTGCCATAATAAATGTGCCACCAGCCTTAGGGAAGGACACAATCGTGTTCTTTGGTACTGATGAGTCAGTGAGTATGCTCATGGCGCCTAAAAATCACTGGCCTAGTTTATATTTTAAGGTCTAAAAATTATATTTATTACTTGTCTAAAAATGGATGTGGTTACAGTATATTGCCCATATGAACTTTTAGTTTCCAATACGGAGTCTTGCCTCTACTGTCCGTTACCCCTACATACACACAACCTACCTATACATAGTACACTGCCATTTTTCTTTGAATTATTCTCAGATTTGTATTGGTTTATGCACTGGCTCTGGGTTATTATTTGTGTGGAGTTCAGGTACTGGCTAATTGCATGCCTGAGATCATTGAGCATTCCTGAGCACGCACACAAGACTTAGCATTTTGCTCTTGTACACAGTGGCTGTGTAGAGCAACTGACTAAACAATGTATGCTGCCTGAATCCGGCTATTCTTAGGAGACCTGTGAACTGGAATCAATAAAACCGAATTAAAGGAGAGCAATTTACATGGCTCTGTCATTCATTACACAGTTCAGATATTGAAGGTCAGGAACGTGACCTGCTTCTGCTGGGTGCATGTTGTGAAATAACATACCGTAGCTGCACGTTGGCCTCAAGGGGACCGACATGTCTCAGAGAGGTGACGTGTAATATCAGGCGCATCCTTCTGGCCTGTCGTCTCCTTCATTCATTTATCCTGCTTTCCCTTGGCGGCTGGGACTCCAGAATACACACCAGAGGAATGTGATATTTATCGATTTCTGTGCACATTAAAATGCTCTTGCTCAATGTGATTGATCGACTTCAAAAGGTTTTTTGAATTAGCTTTGTGTCTTATCTGCATGTAATCAGCACTCCCCCATCCTCACTCTATAGATTCACGAGAAATCCATTCCTTCTGTGTGTTCGCTATGATGAAATTATAGCTAGGCAGCCACTTGGGCTGTTTATTTTTATTAATGTTGTTGAAGTACATTTAGCATAACTCCATATCATGTATATTATACCAATGGAAGATAATAGTGCTTTCAGAGATTTTCTATTGCTGGTCCTTTGTTCTGAATGGCGGTGGCCTGACCCTTTCCTAACATGTGGATGGTTCTTTTGAATGTTCCCTTTCAAAGATGTCAACTTTAGATCAATTGAAGTCAAACAAATCATTTTTGTTTCTACATACGTTGGGATAAGCAACACAAATGTATGTACAGCGGTACGCACCAGACACTAAAACCCATACAAATATTGAATTCATGGATCACCCTCTATTACGGTTATATTTTCGACATGACTAAAATGTAAGCTTTTAGTGTACACTTTGAACAAATTGCGTCTGCTCGCCTAACATGTCAAGGTAACTTCATCAGATGGGTACCTGTCTCGACACAATCCAATATCAGCAGCACTCTACTAGCACTAGGAAACAGTCAAACGGAACGCAGGTATTATTGGAAAAGCATTTCTGCTACTTTAGATTTAGAGGTTCTTAGTGTATATTTTTTATCAAAACTGTAATAAGCACACTTGCCGTCAACAAGGTGACCTCAATACAGGTGGGAACCTAGTTTATATGTTACCTCTCGCGGTGACTATTCAGACCTCCACATTTCAGGGAGAGAAGATTCCAGCTACAAGCATTGATTTAAAAACCTGTGCAGATGGGCGGAGTGCAAAAACCAAAGTGGGGGCAGCCACTCTCCCATACAGTCTAGAAAAACAATGTTTGGTCTGCACATCCCAAAATTATTATTTATTTATTTTTTAAATGAGCTTAGGTACACGCTGGTGTGGCAGTAACATACAAACACAATCCAATATCAGCAGCACACCACTAACACTAAAGAAAAACAGTCAAAAGGAACATAGGAATTATTGGAAAACCATTTCTGCTACTTTAGATACATGAAAATTTGAGGTGTACATTTTTTGATCAAAACTGTAATAAGTCCGCCTGCCATCTCTAGACTTTCCTGACCTCTGACCTAAAGCCTCTGTGCATTCAGGGCAAGAGGATCCATGATTCCTGTATATGGAATAGACCCTCAGTTAATTGCAAAATTACCCAAACTACTGTAACATCTCACCCAAATAAATATACAACACATCAAGGAGTCAGTTACAATGTTAGACAAGTATATATTTGGATTCAAGGATACAGTGAGATCCCCCATACATGCCTGATCTATAGGAACCAGACAGACTACAATCAAGGGGTGGCATGCTGTGGCTTGACATGTAAGCAATGCCAGTCCACTTCAAGGGCACCAGTGACCTTACTAAAGATCCTCACTCCGCAGCCAAGCCGCCCTGAAAGACCATTACCCCATCTTTCAGGGCGGCTTCCAAAGCTCAGCCTGTTCACCACCATTAAAGGGGTTTTGCCACGATGTAATGTTGACGGGGGTTCCTCCAAAATGGCTATTTAATCACTTTTGTTAATGACATATATTTAGAAAAGTGAAGCCTGTGAAAGCTACAGCATTTCTCAGTCCCCCTTAGTTACCTGAAAGTTTACATTAGACAGGACCAGAGGAGGTGACAGTAGCTGATCTGGCTTATTATCTGATGGCAGGGAAGATGAATGAGCTTTCAAGGGGCTGTGGAGAAAGTGCAGTGTATGAGTCTGTCTGCTGCATAGAGAAACCACTGTTGTAAAGTTATTATTTGAGTTAACTTTTGAGACGCGCCCTTATTCCTCACTCTCTGCTCACCCCCTCCCTCTCACCCCTGCAGCGTTCATGACTCCGCATGATTTGTTTATATTCTCCTCTGTGCTAATAAGGAGATAAGGAACTCTCTCCTTGGCAAAACCCCTTTAAGTTTAACAGCTTCCACTAGCTAAATATGGTCCACCATTACTTGTCTGCAACTTCTACCTGACACCCTAACCACAACAATATAGCTGTGACAGATCTTGCGCAAATGAACAATGTTTTAAATTTTTATTTTCAGGCTTTAGAAAGAATATCAATACTTAAAGCAGGTCAACTTCCAACCCCTAAATCGCGAAAACCCATCATCAATCCTTGGCTTAGAGGATAATGCCGAAATGTAACTCAACATGATATTTTCTTTTAAAAATTTACATGGTAACACGTGCATTATAAAGAAAATCTACAGATGGGTAAAAAATGGATTCTGCAGCGCCTTTTACAGTTTGACATGGATTGGAAAGGTGATTTTCTAGATGTCTTTCTCATTTGGATTTTAATGTGGAATCTGCATCAAAATCCATTTTGTGATCAGCTTCTAATAGTATAATTATTTTTTGTTCTGTTCAAGAGGGAAGTGCTCTTACAGATGTTCACCATGTATTTAGCAGGAACCGGCAACTTTTATAAATGTGAACCCCACACCCCTTTTACAACTTTTTTTTTTCAATTCTGCCTCTATTTAAAAAAAAAAAATTAGAGCTTCCATGTAGCAATAGGCCACATTTTGACAGGTATACTGTATGTAGGTTTCACTGTCCATATTCCAGGCCCTGATCTCTTCACAGGGTTCTTCCCAGTGGAGTTTGCAGCAGTAGGGTTGGTTCAAAAGGTTGTTTTTTTTGTTTGTTTTTGTTTTTTAAGAGGTCGAATTCCTGTCTGAAATTGCAAATCCACATCCAAAAACCATGTTGAAGCAGCACTGTTTCCAGACAAGGTTTTCAAAGGCATTTTTTCAGCATCATTTTGGTCTGTTTGAATGCTATTTTTTATCCCAAGGCATTATGAGAAAGGAGCTGAGAACCTCAAGCGCCCTCTAATGGATGTTAGAAATCCTCAATTTGCTTCTGAATCTTTAAGAAGCAAAAGGGATATTAGCCAAGCCAGTATCACACAATCTATATGCCCATCATCAGCGTAGAGCAGAGTGATTCCGGCTGGCTGTGTGGGAGGCAATGAGTGGTTCATTGAGGATTTGTTTCAGCCAATAGAGGGTGTTTGAGCTTCTCAGCTCCTTTCCCAAAATGCTTTGTGATATGCAGATGCTTAGTCGAGGGCAAAAAGGCAATCTTAAAACTTCACACGCCTATATGGTGCTCTCCCCAAGGAGAGAGATTCCCCTTTCCATGCTATTTTTTAGGCAGATTGGATATGGATTTGGCATAGATCCACATGAAAACTGCCTACAAACCACATCCAAATAATTTTCATGTGGCTTGCACACTATTTTTCAGCTCTTTATTGATTTCTATAGGAATTTTTTTGCACAGAGACCGCGATAAAAACGCCTTAAGAATTGACTTTTTGGTTCTTTTTCGGAGCTGTTTTTTCAGTGCTGAAAGTACAAATGTGCTGCTGAAAAACAACAAAACAGAATCATATGCACTGCTAAATTGTTTTTCCATTGAAAACAAGGTTAAGCGATTTGTAGTCTGTTTTGGACGCTGTTAATGATAGGCCATGTTTACACGGCTTAAAATGGGACGTATTTCACTCCATATTTCGTGCCGTACTGCGCGAAATACGGGGTGAAATACGTCCCAGTAATTATGGTAATCCACAGTTCGCCGAGCGGGGAGAGAAGTGACATTTCAATTATTCATGGCGTACACGCGCCGAGAATAATGAATGTCTATGGGGCCCCCCCCCCCCCCCCCCCGACCCACCTCCGTACACACGGCGTAATTGCAGGGTGAAAGAAGTCCCGTAATTACTCTGTGTGACACGAGCCATATTACCACATGCAACCGCAGCCAGAGACCAGACCGAAATTTAAGTAGTAATAGAAACTGGCAGATTTTAAAAATGTGAACCTCGCCGCTCTGTGTCGGTGCACATGTGTAAGAATACTGTGACATGGCTGATTTGGACATTCATTCTTGACTAGATTTAGTGCTGAATTCGTCTCAGAATTGGTATCCGAATCCAACCGCAATCTGCCTCGCATTGTTTCTAATGGAAAATCCGAGTCACTGTGTGCTTGGCTGGTTTCCCTCACCGTTGATATAGAACGGATATATCCATTCTTGATGTGGATTCAACACTGAATGCTCCCCTCACATGATAGTATGTATTAGGTTGAAAACCTGCCTCTGAGATGAGTGTCCAATCTATGTCCAAAATTGGCATAGATTCCACGATGATTCGGAGCTGAAATTTTCAGTGCTGTAAATCAGCCGTGTGAACCTACCCCAAAGGGGAACAAATAACGAACACCAAGCTTGACACTACGAAGGTCTCTCTCATACATGACATATGAATAGGCCCATAATTACATATAACGTGATGTATTCGACAAACGACATAAAACACATGAAAATGAACTAAGTAAACAGCTGAAGCAGTAAGTATGTTAAAACTATCGATAGATAAGTGTGAAAAGTTTCTTTTTTCTTTTTTTTTTTATTGTCCCCTTATGGGTATGCAGTGCATAGCTATGGTGCTGCCTACATCTGTGTGTAAAGTGCACGTCTCTGGCATCTACAGTGTTAACTTTTGATATAGAATTCATCTACATAAAAAGGTAAAGTGTCTTAGTAAAGATAGTGTCCCAATTGCTTGTAGGTGATGAGGTTCTTGTGGATGAGATTGGACTTGTCCTGCATTCTTTAATGTCATCATTAGGTGGCAGCACTCGGCTTTGAGCTGCAGTCCTAATCATTAATATGAACTAGTCATAGTAAAATTATCTCACATTTACAGAGGATTTTAGTACTGACATCAGGAGGAGTTCAATCCAGCCTGTCAAATATGATGATGAATTTTATGAGTGCTGCCTTCTTTATGTGAGACTGTACTCTCTTAATGTTCAGCCTTAGAGAATGTCTTGGAAAAGTGTCTTTTGGGTTTTATAACAAGATTTTATTTGACAACTGGAATTTGATCATATGAACGGGATCATAATAATTGCTGTCACTTTTTTTTGTCCTTCTCACTCAGCTACTTATTTCCCATTTCAACTCTGCAGCCGGCAGCCAAATACAAAGGTGTTTTCTCACATAGAAGGGTTGTTTGATATCGACCCCTTATGTCCATGTGCCATCCTATGGTATATGAACTTCATAAAAAGGGGTCCTCTGCTTAGGATCCCCACTATGGATTCTTTAAGCATTGCTCCTTCCCTGGCACAAGCAGCCTAGCCATTCATTACATGGTTCACCAGTTAATTGAAAGAAAACTACTTTAAAGGGAACCTGTCACATGCAAAACGCACCTTTAAACTAAGTTTGCTTTCTGGTACCTATTTACGTGTTGTATCTGTAACCATTTAGTTTTTTCTCCCACACCTAATAGTTATTGCACTGTTCGTTAATTATTAATCCTACGTCACATCACAGTACTGCCTATGTCTGTATCCCTTCCTCCCCTTAGGTAATCTATATTCCCATATAGGTAGCTAGGGAGCCCACATTCAAAATAACAGTCAGGATCTTCGGCTGCGAATTCACATCACATTTTTCTTCCTTGTTCATGGTATTAATTGGAATACTATTAAACATTTATTCTGATGGACACCGCAGAGGGGCTGTGACAGGGCCATGGAGATCTTTAGAACAAATATAGTCCGAATTACACTATGCTTGCCCTAATTACCAAAATGTATACAATTTCTACATCAGATGCAAAAATGTGCTAGATCAGACTTGTGTGTCTAAAGCAGAAAGCGTATAACTTCAGTAAATAAGGCACTTTTGCCATAATGATCCCTACAGCTCAGTTACAGTATCCATTGGCATAGTTTTTACACAGTATCATGGCAGATGAAAATCTTGATTTGAATGGAGCCTGACATGTATGGTCAGCTCGACCGAACTCACACAAGGCAGCAATTTTATTTTGTAAAACACCATCATCACCTATCTGACAATGTTCATTTCTGGTAGCTGTAAACAAATGACGGTTTTACATAACTTATAATTCCATGTTAAAAAATTAAAGATTTGCGATTGGAACTTCAGTCTCTACATTTCTATTGCATTGGGCCTCCTGCACTGCCCTAACCAGCTTCAAGACCCCACTAGCTTTTTTTTTTTTTTTTTTTGGGGGGGGGGGGGTGGTTGGGGGAGAAGGTATAGGGGTTTGTTGAAAGCAGGTGGGTTTATAGGAGGACTGCTGCTCTTTCATTCCAGAAAATGGAAAAAGTATATCACTATGCCATCAAGATCTTAAAGAGAACCTGTCACATGCATTTTCGATATTGAAACTTTTGAAAACGAAAAAGCAGGAGATAATAGTGGGCGGCCACGCCCATCTTGACGGTATGCCACGCCCCTTCAAAAAGCCACACCTACTCCACCTAACTGCATAACGGCTTTGGAAGAAAGCCAGGTTGATGCCCTTATAGCCAGGTAGTAGCCCCCCATAACCAGGTAGTGCCCCTTACAGGCAGGTAGATGCCCCCCATTGTTTGCCAGGTAGTGCCCCCATTGTTTGCCAGGTAGTGCCCCACTGTTTGCCAGGTAGTGCCCCCATTGTTTGCCAGGTAGTGCCCCATTGTTTGCCAGGTAGTGCCCCATCTGTTGGCCAGGGAGATGCCCCCATTGCTTTCCAGGTAGTGCCCCCTCTGTTGCCAGGTAGGTGCCCCATTGTTTGCGAGGTAGTGACCCCATTGTTTGCCAGGTAGTGTCCACATTGTTTGCCAGTTAGTGCCCCCATTGTTAGCCAGGTAGTGCCCCCATCGTTAGCCAGGTAGTGCCCCCATGCCCCCATTGTTAGCCAGGTAGTGCCTCCCTTGTTGCCAGGTAGACCCCCCATTGTAGCCAGGTAGTACCCCCTTTAGTAGCCAGGTAGTGCCCCCATTAGTAGCCAGGTAGTGCCCCCTTTGTAGCCAGGTAGTGCCCCCTTTAGTAGCCAGGTAGTGCCCCCATTAGTAGACAGGTAGTGCCCCCATTGTAGCCAGGTAGTGTCCCCCAGTGTAGCCAGGTAGTGCCCCCCAATGTATATAGGTAGAGCCCCCCATTGTTAGCCAGGTAGTGCCCCCATTGTTAGCCAGGTAGTGCCCTCTCTGTTGCCAGGTAGACCCCCCATTGTAGCCAGGTAGTGCCCCCATTGTTAGCCAGGTAGTGCCCTCTCTGTTGCCAGGTAGTGCCCCCCATTGTTAGCCAGGTAGTGCCCCCCATTGTTAGCCAGGTAGTGCCCCCATTGTTAGCCAGGTAGTGCCCCCCCTGTTGCCAGGTAGTGCCCCCCATTGTTAGCCAGGTAGTGCCCCCTCTGTTGCCAGGTATTGCCCCCATTGTAGCTAGGTAGACCCCCATTGTAGCCAGGTAGACCCCCATTGTAGCCAGGTATACCCCCATTGTAGCCAGACAGTGCCCCCCTAAAACTAATAAAAATAAAATAATAAAATCCACTTACCTGACCAGGCTCCTGCAGAGCGGCCAGCTCCAGCCGATCTCCTCAGCAGTGTTACAGGGGAAGTGAGTGCAGCCGCGCGTCACTTCCTCTGTGACGCGAACATGTGTGTACGGCGCACAGCGGCGCCGGACATACAGGGGGAGGAGGCAGGAGGAAGCGATCGCTCCTGCCTCCTCCCTGCTCAGCGAGGTTCCGGGCGGGTTAAGCGGGCCCAGCGCCCGCTTCACCCGCCTGTGGGAACGGACCGGCGGCGCCAGAGTAGCGCACCAGCGCTACTCCGGTGCCGCGGCCATTATAGGACCCCCGCCGCCTGCTGGCGGCGGGAGAAATGCCAACTCCCCTGGGAGGGCGGGGGGGTGGACCCCAAATAGCGGGACCCCCCCCGCTAAAAACGGGAGAGTTGGCATGTATGCCTAAGATGCACGTAGTGATGTTTTGTAGAAGTTTTGCAGGGAGCACTGGTATTAAAGGGGTTGAGTTAGATTAGAAAAAAAAATGCCTGGTGTTGCAGCATATCCCCATTTAAGTAAGTGAGACTGCCACAGCTAGCCATAGACACAGATGACGCTTTTTTTGGTAACAAAAAGGCCATTTTTTTCCTCACCCCTTTAAATTCTTTCCATATTTGACTGGCAGATGACTGAAGAGGTGCGGCTTCATTAAGAGGTGGGGCATAGCACAATAGGGCAACAGTAACCAAGCAGGGGGGGCAGGGCTCCTGCAGAATTTAGTTGCCTTAGGCTATGTTCACACAGCTTAAAATTGGACGTATTTCAGTCCATAATTACGAGCCGGAGTGCGCAAATTACGGCTGGAATACGTCCCAGTCATTACGATAATCCACAGTTCTCATAGAGAACTATGGATTACGTCTCCTCTCCCTGCTCGGCGAATACACCGAGGGGGGAGATAAGTGACATGTGAATCACCAGCGGCGTATACGCGCCGCTGGCAATGAAAGTCTATGGGCCGGCGAGGTGCCGGCTCCCCGCCCCGCCCCCGGCCACATGGCGTAATTGCGGGGCGTAATTACGCCCTGCAAATAAGCCGTGTGAACCCAGCCTTACAGCCAATGAAAAATCGAATCTAAGTTCCGTGAAAATGAGGGAGGCAGGTGAGTTCTGATCTAGAACATATGTAGAAGAATGATACGTACATATTATATTTAGCACCGTTTTAATTTCAAAATTGGGCCATAAAGATGACGATTAAGGAAGGACCTTTTTTTCACTTCAATTTAGCGTAATTGGTGCTTTTTTTTTTTTTGCCAAAAATCCCATTTGTGTAGGTGATTTCCTCTCCTACTGCAGAACAATCTGATAGCGATCACGCTTCTCCAGAGCCCTGGAGAGATTTAATCAGCTGTGTAATGCAGCAAGGACCACCTGAGAAATAACAGCCGCTATTGGCATGTAACACTGACAGATCCGCTGAAGTATTGCTTTAATTTTCGTAATTCAGGAACGCCTGCTCCCTTACCTGGCACGCGGAGCATGTTACAGGTACAAAAAGGACTTCGCCAATAAAGCAGTTGCATAGTGTTGCCAGTTGTCATATGAGTTAAGGGAGGTCTGGTTACACTGAGCGGCAGAGATTAGAGCACTATCGTTATTTGTATCAGGGCGTAAAGAAGAGGAAAAATACATAGGCCGTGCTACAATATGCGCTTGTTGCCATGGGAACCGAATCCTTTGTCTGTATGTTTTCTGAATGCAAGAATTCTGTAACCATTTGTGTGCCAGAGCATGTACCGCTATAGTGTGCCCTGAACAGAGGACCTACTATATAAATGCACTGCAGAGATACCATGCATTAGCATTCATATATTAACCCTTCATGTCCTTCCTTTTTAGGTTTTACTTATTAACATGTTTCCATCCAATTTATATTCAGGTAAATCCTGACATGAACAGATTAGATTAGAAAATCTATGATAGACTCCCTTTACCCTCAGTCTTGCAGTTCTGGCATTTGCCAGGAGAGCGGGCTGGTGAACCTGAGAATGTGGCCGTAATGGTCAATCAAAAACTTTCTGACGCTACCCACAGACCTTTTTGGTAATTTATTTTTCTGCCAGAAGTCTATGGGGACTGTCAGACACTCGGGTCCATTTTCTAAAAGAGAGCAGATTGGTTGGACTGAATTGTGCTTCTGATTTGTATTGAAGCAGTGTTGGAGATGTTTGGCAGCTGTCCTCCACGTCTGCCTCTATAATTATTTACATGCTCAACTAGCTTGTTAATGGACGAGGGGATGGGGGAGGGGTGGGTCATTGTTAAACCAGTTGTATATTAGTAGAAAAACAAGGGTGTTTTCATCTAGAATCAGTGTAACACCTGCCTCAGGTTGTATATGGTATTGCAGCTTCGCCCTATTCAATGAAGTTTGGGTTCATGACTTATGAGTTCCATTACCTACACTACTGTTCCTAAGTTTGGGGTCAAATAGAAATGTCCTTGTTTTTGAAAGAAAAGCACAGTTTTTTTCAATGAGGCCAACATTAGATTAATCAGAAATACACTCTATACATTGTTAATGTGGTAAATGACTATTCTAGCTGCAAACGTCTGGTTGTTAATGCAATATCTACATAGGTGTATAGAGGCCCATTTCCAACAACCATCATTCCAGTGTTCTAATGGTACATTGTGTTTGCTAACTGTGTAAGAAAGCTATTGGATATTTTGAAAACCCTTGTGCAAGTAATGTTAGCACAGCTGAAAATAGTTTTGCTGATTAGAGAAGCTATAAAACTGACCTTCCTTTGAGCTAGTTGAGAATATGGAGCATTGCACTTGTTGGTTCAATTAAACTCGCAAAATGGCCAGAAAGAGAACTTTCATGTGAAACTCTACAGTCTATTCTTGTTCTGAGAGATGAAGGCTATTCCATGCAAGAAATTGCCAAGAAACTGAAGATTTCCTACAACGGTGTGTACTACTCCCTTCAGAGGAGAGCATAAATAGGCTCTAACCAGAGTAGAAAGAGAAGTGGGAGGCCCCGCTGCACAACTGAGCAACAAGACAAGTACATTAGAGTCTCTAGTTTGAGAAATGAATGCCTCACAGGTCTTCAACTGGCAGCTTCATTAAATAATACCCGCAAAACGCCAGTGTCAATGTATGAGGCTCTGGAATGCTGGCCTTCAGGGCAGAGTGGCAAAGAAAAAGCCATATCTGAGACTGGCTAATAAAAGGAAATATTAATATGGGCTAAAGAACACAGACATTGGACAAAAGAAGATTGGAAAAAAGTGTTATGGACGGACGAATCAAAGTTTGAGGTGTTTGGATCACACAGAAAAACATTTTTGAGACGCAGAACAACTGAAAAGATGCTGGAAGAGAGCCTGACGCCATCTGTCAAGCATGGTGGAGGTAATGTGATGGTCTGGGCTTGCTTTGGTGATGGTAAAGTGGGAGATTTGTACAAGGTAAAAGGGATTTTGAATAAGGAAGGCTATCACTCCATTTTGCAACGCCATGCCATACCCTGTGGAGGGCGCTTGATTAGAGCCAATTTCATCCTTCAACAGGACAATGACCCAAAGTCATCTCCAAATTATGCAAGATCTATTTAGGGAAGAAGCAGGCAGCTGTTATTCTATCTGTAATGGAGTGGCCAGCGCAGTCACCAGATCTCAACCCCATTGAGCTGTTGTGGGAGCAGCTTGACCGTATGGTATGCAAAAAGTGCCCATCAAGCCAATCCAACTTGTGGGAGGGGCTTCTGGAAGCATGGGGTGAAATTTCTCCAGATTACCTCAGCAAATTAACATCTAGAATGGAAAAGGTCTGCAATGCTGGAATTGCTGCAAAGGGAGCATTCTCTGACCAAAGCAAAGTGTGAAGTAGAAAATTATTATTTCTCATAATAATCATTATTTCTAACCTTGTCAATGTCTGGACAATATTTCTATTCAGTTTGCAACTCATTTGAGAAATAAAAGTATGAGTTTTCAGGGAAAACACAAAATTGTCTAGGTGACCCCAAACTGTTGAACGGTAGTGTATGTCCCTCCCTTCATCCACATTTTATCCACACTCTTGGTTGAGCTTGATAATGTGTCTCTTTTCAACCGTACCGACTTTGTAACTATATATGCTTAATTGCAATATCAGACACCGCCCTCAGACTGGTGTGGCGTTCTTTTTAAAGAAAGCAGCCTTGTTTTCCTAATCCTGGTATCCCCTTTGTCTCCAGTTTACTTTTATCTAAGGCCAGTTTAAAGAACCTAATGACGTGTGTCTAGTATTTATAACTGACTAAATCTCTACTTTTCTAGGAGCATTTTAATTTACGACCTATAAGACTGCTAAGTTTTGTTTTCCCTTTCTAAAGGTTCTAGGTTAATTGGACCAAATTGCTAATTCAGGACCACTGTCTACTGGTCATTTCACACTTTCCGCTGGATTTGCCCACAGATTAATAACAGACGCTTGAGGTTCTGGCAGTAGGACACTTGTTATTAATAGGGCATCCTTCTTACAAACAATGGTTTTTTGACTTGGCCAAGGTGAAAGACCTGGAATGCTGTAAGTTTTAGATGAAAGTAACTTACTTCACCTATTAGTTTCGAACATAAATGTATATTGCCTCTGACGTAAAAAAAAATACAGAATACCTAAGCTTTTAGGATAATAAGTCATGTGTTTTCATGAGAAATAGAATGCTACATCCATAGATTTACAGACCATAAATCAAAGTTCATTTGGGGCCATTGGTGCAATTGGTGCCATGATTATAACTTTGTAGTGTTACTAGGTTGACTATTCTCAACGAACTATGCCATCTACTAGGAACACGTGAACTAACGAAGGTTCCTTGTGCTGTCCTAACTTCCTGTAAAATGTTTCTTCAGTTCTCTTCCTTCCTCACCCGACCACTGATATCATGCTTCTTTAGGTTCTATTCCACCTCACTCAACCCATAGCTTCCTTGGTTGACCTTATTTCTGCTTCAGAGATCTTGTTTTTGATTTAATTGGAATCTAAATTTTGGCTCCATCCCCATGATGGCTGCCTCCACAGTATGTAGAAGACAGATGTCCCTTAATATTAAACCGATCATAAGCCCGCTTAGATGAGGAATACTTTGGTAAAATCTATGATTTTATATATTTTTTACAAATCCTTCCTCAATCATCATTGGCCTGAATAAGTCAGATGCGGTAATTTATCTGTGAGAATTTATGTGCTAAGCATCTCTCTGCTGAAACGTGTGGCAGACGATTTGCACTTTGCCCATAATTACAAAATTTGGGTTAACTTTTTTGCTATCTTTTTAATGTGGTATATTGAAATACATATTAAGCAATGTGATTTTTGCTGGTTAAATTTAAAAAAATCGTATTGAATTTGCAGCAGTGGTAATAACATGGCAGTACTAGAGATGGTGATGTATATTGCTTTCTTGAATCATGCGCCTCTCTTGACATTTGAGCATAGACTTGAAATAACATCTGTGTATAATTGTCCTCAATTTATCTTATTCCTGTAATTGTCATTTACCGTTTCAGAGTTTCGGTTGCCATGCTAGTCTTTGGATAACATTATGGAAATACATATTCTAGATTTGTAATGTATTTTTGCAGTTTTTAATTCTGAAGATGCCTACAAGGGGTTTTTATATAGTAAGATAAGAATAGTTTAACATCTATTAATGTAGGTTTTGGGCTAATATAAAAGGGGTGGTCAGCTAATTGTCCTTTAAAGGGAATTTGTAATACAAAACACTGATATATACGGTTTTCTTCTTGGCTGTTTTTATTTTCTGATTGTAGATTTCTCAATTTGTCGTCTGTATATGATTTTGGGGAAAGCTCTCTTGCCTGTACTACTTTAACAGCATTTAGAGAGATATTTTACAGCAGTTTTCATGCCCATGGATTTTTTGGAACGGGACATCCCTTTGACTTCTATGGAGAGTTTTCTAGGCCTGTTCTTGACCGGGAAAAGAATAAATTGCGGGGAGGGGGGGGGAAAACCTTGACTACTCCTAGTGCTGATGGATCCTTTTCCCTTTTCATGAACCCTGCTTGTGCTGAAAATGAAAAACAACAAAAAATTACCTCTCTACAAAAAGGGAAGTGTCAGCCATTTTGACTCTGGCCAAAGTGAAAACGCAGGACAGAATTTTTTTTAAAAGTATTAAAATGATATGGAAAATAAAAAAAATTAAAAAATTTTTTAAAAAATTTGTTTAACAGAAAAAGGGGGGGTTTAAACAAGAATCATTTTTTTACACATTTCTCTAAAACTCAATTAATATGGGAAGGCCCCAAGAAAATAACATTATACCAAAACCTCTCAGTAATGCAATACTAGTATTGCATTACTGGGAGGTTTTGGTATAATACACATGTTGCTTTTCTTAGTTCTTTCTTCCTTTTCTTACAATTTTTCAATGATCTGTGACCTTTTTTGGATAATTTTTTGGTTTAAAAAATTTTTTTAATTGTTCACGGGTGGCACGATTAGGGACCCACGTGGCCTGAAGCGCGTAAGCGTCTGTTTGTTGCTCTGTGGTTTTTACTTCTGACATATGGAAAAAAAGGTGTCATTGTATTTTTTTTGTTCTCATTGTATATAGTGACCGTCCGTATACTTTCATTTGTGAATTATGTAGACATTTGTGTCTAGTGGCAACTAATGGGCTCTAATGTCATCTTTAAAGGTTCTTTATCGTGTCAGAGTCTTTGGTATTCTGGACTGTTTAGCTCGATCCTGGATATTTGAAATGGGTTGGGTTTTAGGGAGCTGCATGGAACACACACATGACCCACATATGGTCTCCTTGGATATATAGATGGGATTCTAGTGTCGGGGGTTTTTTTATTAAAATTTTGGGTGGGGGGGTTTTTGGGGATAAAGTTTAAAAAAAAAAAAAAATGGTGGGTTTTTTTTTGTTAATAAAATGTGGAAAGTGGGAATTTGGGGGGATTTGGGTTTAAAAGATCCCGCCCGCGTTATTTTTGTTTAAAGTTCCAATGAGTTTGGAAAATTTTTTAAAAAAATTTTTTGCGATGTGAAAATTTCCCGGGCTATAAAATTCCAGATATTTTGAATTTTACTCTACTTTGAGAAGGTGATTTTGTTTGCTTAACTGAATATTGATTAAATGGGATATCGGTTCATTTTTGTTTAGTTTGTTTTTGTTGCATCTCTTTAGTAAAGTTCTATCCGTTTAGGTGCCTGAATACAGTTACCTGGTATAAATCAATTAGCTCTCTAAGTCTGAAGACAGGTAAATGCTCGTTAGTTCTGAGTTTGCAGGATTTAATTGTTATCTGTATGCATCATTTATCACCATTCTCTGGAAATCTCACAGCACCTTGGCTCTTGAAACCTTGACAGTCCTGCTTCTCAGACATAAATCTGAGGTGTTAATGTCCAGGTTGGATTGATAGTGGAGACGTAACAGATGTGTTTTCTCAGCATCCTTGGAGAATTTATGGCCTAATCCTATCTGAGGCCAGTCAAAGTCTTGCTCTCTGTTCACCTCTCCAGTAAAACCTCGAGTTTTCCCGACCAATTCTTTCTCAAATCAAAGGGGAAATACAGTCACCTCCCCTCTATTTTGAATAAAAAACAAGAGCTTGCTGTTGAAGCTGCCATTTTTTCCTCACCTGGCAACACCCTGATGGATTTCTGTCGCCTTAAACTGCTCAGTGTGGTCCTTTTCTTGACGGTCACCTCATGCATTTACAGACAGATGGCTGGAGATAAGAAAAGGATACCGCTCACATTATATGTGTATTCCAAACACATCTCTGTTTCTGGGCAAATAGCTTGTGCATTGGCCACCTATTGACCATCTGGCAGAATACTCGTCTTCAAAGCAAGAACATCCCTTGTCCAGAACTTTGTTATTAAAAAACGCAATTACTCTATTAACTGAACACGGCTAGCAAAGATGGGACACGCTGTTATTCAAGCAATCGGTTCTTGTTTTTATTCATTGATTTTCTTGCTGTAAAGACAACATGGCTGGAGATGGTAAACATCAGGCCAGATTTGATTACTCTTTAAAGCCACGCTGTGAAATGTTAATGTGGAGTTTGCGGATCACGTTGTATATTTTCATTAGTGTTGTCCTTTAAAAAAAAAATAAAAAAATACAGCAATGTGATGAGACTGAAGATGTCGTCAGTTGAAGACTAAATGTAGCAGAAATCACTAAATGTCACTTGGTATTATTTTGTCATTTATCATGGTCCTCATCCAATTTTATATGGAAATTTTAATTTCGTTTTTTTATAGTTGAACATTGTTGTCTCATAATGAAATATTACTGCTCCAGAAGGCACTCTCTGCCACCATGCCATGGGACTGTAAGGGCAAATATTATTCCACAGCCGAACGTTATACTCGCCACTGACTTGAGCTGAAAATTAAGCACAGCACATACCCCAAATAGATCCTTCATAAATAGTGGATCACAAACATAGGATGTTCCATCAATTCTTTACTACTACATGGATTAAACTAAAACAGTGGATTTGTATAAATTGCACAATACATGCCTTGTGGAGGCACCTTTATCAAACATGCACATAGTAAGTCTGGTTAAAATAATCAACATCTGATGTCCATAATCTGAGATAAAAATGTTTTATAAAATAATCTAAAAGCTGTGCATGAAGGCACACGAAACAAAATGGCCTTAAAACGTGCACATCTCACAATAGTGGGAGGACATCTTTCTGAAACTTCTAATTAGGACTAGTTTTCATAATACAATAATACGCAGGTTACCGGCAATGTATGAAAACCTGGCATTCTATAGAATACCTAGGCAATGCATACATTCCATGTCCTTCTCGGGCAATGTATAAACTATCTACGTTGTTGCATACTTTTCCTAGGCATTCTATACAATACCTACAGTGCCTTGTGAAAGTATTTGCCCCCTTGAACTTTTCAACCTTTTGACACATTTCAGGCTTCAAACATAAAGATACCAAATTTTTATTTTTGGGTGAAGAATCAACAAGTGGGACACAATTGTGAAGTGGGACGAAATTTATTGGATATTTTAAACTCTTCTAAAAAATAAACTGAAAAGTGGGGCGTGCAAAATTATTCGTCCTCCTTAAGTTAATATTTTGTAGCGCCACCTTTTGCTGCGATTACAGCTGCAAGTCGTTTGGGGGTATGTCTCTATCATTTTTGCACAATGAGGGGCTGAAATTCTTGCCCATTATTCCTTGGAGAACAGCTGGAGCTAAAGTGAGGTTGGATGGAGAGCGTTGTGAACAGCATTTTTCAGCTCTTTCACAGATTCTCGATTGGATTTAGGTCTGGACTGTGACTTGGCCATTCTAACCCCTGGAAAAGGTTTTTTGTGAACCTTTCATTGTAGATTTTGCTTTATTTTTGGGATCATTGTCTTGTTGGAAGATAAATCTCCGTCCCAGTCTCAGGTTCTTTTATAGACTCCAACGGGTTTTTCTTCCAGATGGTCCTGTATTTGGCTCCATCCATCTTCCATCAATTTTAACCATCTTCCTGTCCCTGCTGAAGAAAAGCCCCAAACCATGATGCTGCCCCCACCATGTTTGACAGTGGGGTGGTGTGTTCAGGGTGATGAGATGTGTTGCTTTTACGCAAACATTTTGGGTTTTGCATTGGGGCCCAAAAAAAGCTGGATTTTGGTTTCATCTGAGCAGAGCCCCTTTTTCTACATGTTTGGTGTCTCCCAGGGGCTTGTGGCAAACTTTAAACAAGACTTTTTATGGATATCTTTGGGAATGGCTTTTTCTTGCCACTTTTCTATAAAGGCCAGATTGTGCAGTGTACGATGATTGTTGTCCTATGGACAGACTCTACCACCTTCAGCCCCCTGTAGATCTGTGGCATTTCATCCAGAGTGATCAGGGCCTCTTGGGCTGCATCTCTGATCAGTCTTCCCCTTGTTTGAGAGGGAAAGTTTAGAGGGACGGCCGGGTCTTGGTAGATTTGCAGTGGTCGTACTCCTTCATTTCAATAGATCGCGTGCACAGTGCTCCTTGGGATGTTTAAAGTTTGGAAATCTTTTTGTATTCAAATCCGGCTTTAAACTTCTCCACAACAGTATCACCGACCTGCCTGGTGTGTTCTTGTCTTCATGATGCTCTCTGCGCTTTTAACAGGACCCTGGGGCCTATCACAGGCAGGTGCTTTTATATGGAGACTTGATTAAACACAGGTGGATTATATTTATCATCATCAGTCATTTAGACAACATTTGGGTCATTCCCAGATCCTCACTGAATTCTGGAGTGAGTTTGCTGCACTGAAAGTAAAGGGGCCGAATAATATTGCACGCCCCACTTTTCAGTTTTTTATTTTTTACAAAAGTTTAAAATATCCAATAAATTTTGTTCCACTTCACAATTGTTTCCCACTTGTTTTAGATCTTTATGTTTGAAGCCTGAAATGTGGCAAAAGGATGAAAAGTTCAAGGGGGACAAATACTTTCGCAAGGCACTGTAGACATTATAAAGAATGACAAGTACAGTTTAATCCAAGTGTGAAATACCACGAAATACCTCGATCTACTGCTCAGTCCACAGGAAGTGGGCAAGGATTTTCGAGCTCTTTGTGCAAGACTAAGTGCCAAAATAACCAGTATTTTTGCATGAAAACACGAAAATGAAGTGCAATTCAAAATGCCATTCGAACCTTCTGTGCTGCAACAAATAGTAAAGATTCTTTTGTGCTCCCAGTAAAAATATCCTATAGTCATTTTGTATTTCTTCTTTCAGTTTTGAGACATTTTGTGACTAAATACGTTTTCCAATCTGGACATTTCACACTTGGCCTACGATGTACTTGTCATTCTTTATAATGCCTATGTATTGTGTAGAACGCCTAGGAAAAGTATGTAACAACGCAGATATTTCATACCTTTCCTGAGAAGGACAGGGATTGCATACATTGCCTAGGTATTCTATAGAATGCTGGGTTTTTATACATTGCCGGGAACAAATACAAAAAACAGAAGAGAGAAAATCTCCTAAAGTTCAAACCAGGTCAGAATGATTTTAAATCCAAATATCGCATCTGCAAATACAGGATAAACCTGCAGGTCACATTTAAGCCTTTTGAAGTCTGAGATTCACACATGAAAATCCAGTTATAATAAACAGACCTCTACATGTTCTTCATCTCTTCCTCACAATTCTTCTGATTCCATCCCTTTAATTTCACATACAGCGCTCCCTCAACATCCAATATTAATTGGTTCCAGGATCATTATTATATGTTGAAACCATAACTGTATGGGAAACTGGTAATTGGTTCTGAAGTCCAAAATGTCACTCAACATAATGCAAATAAAGATTAATGAACACTATGCAGATAATGAATACATATACAGTAAGTTTTTATGTATAACAGTCAGAGCTGCTCAAAGCTGGTAATCACTGTCATAGGGGTTGGCGCGGGTGCCGTCGCCCCCCGTGGCCGCCCTCCTGCCTGGGTGCCGCGGCTTCATGTGTCCAGCCCCTCGCTGTCCGGGTCCTGGCGCCTGGTCACTTACCCGTCCGCGCTTCTGTGCTTCCTGCTTCTGCCTGTCCCGGCCGCCGCGCGCGCCCGCTGCTTAGGGTGCGCGCGCGATGACTGGTCTGGATTTAAAGGGCCAGCGCGTCGGCAATTTGTCAATTGCCGGCCACTGGTCCTATATAAGGTACACGCCCCCCCTGCACTCTCTGCCAGTTTGTTGGTGTGCATTTGCTAGTCTTGAGAGTGTTGGAGTTCCGTATTGATTACCCGTGTACCAGTCCGTTCCGCTACGTTTCCTGACCTTGCCTGTTTGCCGCCTGCCCTGACCGTCTGCCTGTCTCTGACCACGAACCTCTGCCGCCCGTCCTGACCTACTGCCTGTCCCCGACTACGTCTCTGGATTATGATTTTGTGCCACGCATTACCCCGGCCGCCATCGCAAGCAAGTCACGTCAGGGGTAGCGACCTGGTAGCCTCACGCCGCAGCAAGTCCATCCCGCTTTGCGGCGGGCTCTGGTGAATACCGGGGGCTACTAGACTCCGCTCCCTGGCGTGGCTTAACTATTATCGCTTGCGGTGGTCCAGCGAATCCACCGAACCATTACAATCACTTTCTTTATAAAGAACAGGAGCTTCTTTGAGTAATGTATATACTGGACCAGTAAAAAAGAAAATGGGGCCCTCACCTGATGCCCAAAGGAGTCGCTCATCCTGGCACATGTAAACAGAACATGTAATATCGGGCTGTACCATACAGGCTCTATTAGAATGCCATCCACTACATACAATTTGCTATTATTTTCTTACTGGAAAAATGTCATTTGGTTGGAAAATTGGTTGGATCTTCCAACACTCACATGCACCACAGATCGGCAGTGTTTGTGACCTTGAATCTTGTAACCACACTCGCCATACAATGTCCCAGGAAAGACCATTGTATGTTGAAAATATTATATCCTGAGGTCAGGCTTGTACTGACCCACAGGGGAGACCCACAGTTGGGTCCTGGGTATGAAAGGCACAGAAAGATGCAGAAAGCTAGATTCATGTAAAGTAGTAGAAAGAATCAATTACACCAGATAGTTCCAAGGAATCCTCTTCACTGATGAGCCCCAGACACTTAATTCTGACACTGCCTGAGGCCATTGTAACTTGAGGAACCACTGTACTTGATGATCAGCAACACTGGAACTTCTCCTGTCTTGAGAAATGGGTTCTTGAGGCCATTATGTCTGGTTTTGCATACAGTGTAGTAAATAAATTATTGTCCACTTTTAAGAACTCCGACGTTTAAAAAGTGGGATTTTTTTTTAAACACTCAATTCCAACTGTTAAGACATTGGTCTAACACATTTGATGCATTCTCTGTTTCACTGAGGAAGACAAGAAAATACCACCCACACCTTTCCGTGACAAGTACAGACTGACTCTGATTCTGACTAATTACAAGACACTGTAATTCAAAATCTGATAATCTAATTTGCATGACTTGGAGCTGCCGAGGTCCCTATCAAAGTCTTCAACGGCTTCAAGTACATTTTAGACCCAAAGCAAGATCAAAATGCAAGAATTGGCTTTTAAATGACTTGGTTGAAGTAATCCAGTCATGAAGTAATGAAGTCAACATAACTTCTTATTTATTAAAAATATTGTTTATTAAATCAACAAATTTATCACCCCCCCCACCCGTAGTTGCCACCATTCCGGCCTGGAAGGTTCAACGTTGGTTTTCTGTAGACTTCTGGCTACAGGCGGTCGGCTTGTGACTGCTGCTGTCACTGATTTGGCTGCAGCAGTCACATGCCATTGCCTTGACATCACTGCTCGCAGCCTCACTTCCATACCTTGATGGTGAGGCAATGGCACGACGGGGTAACGTCTAGGCAGTGACACCTGCAGAGCCAACTGCTTGGAGCCAAAATTAATCAGAAACCCGGTCTTGTCTGCATTGTCAGGTATGAACACAGAGGTGGAGCAGTAGTATCTTCTATTATAAAAATGAAAAAAAATTCCCAGAAAAACCCTTTAAGATTTTTATACTGTTTATGTTGGGCAGCTATTATGTCTGCTGCATAGGGAACATAGAGTACAGACTTTTAATATTAAAGCAATCATACAATGGAGGTGACTCTATACATTTGTTTCCTTAAAAAAGGAAACCCTGGTATCTTTCTGACCATATTTAAAAAAAAAACCAAACAAACAAAAACACACTATTCGTTGAAATGCAACATTTATCCCATAGACTATTGGAAGTCCTTGGGGGTTTCTGTGAGTCTCTATATACTTCAGTCAGAACATACAGAATAGGAATCTGTGGGTATTTATTAGTTAGTGCTTGATGCCTTTGAATAAGATGTGATAGGAGATGATGTTAAAAGTGCTTTGCGCGGCCCCCTGAAACATCGCCCAGGTGTACACATGCTCCTATTTCTTTGATGGGATCTCCGAATGGATTTTATTGCATACCCTGTAGATGATTACAGATCTGCTGATTGAGATTCCATGTTTTGATGTTTTTGCTCCTTGGAGCATTTCTGCATTTGTATGGAAAGATTTACTTAATTTATATAAAAGTGCAGCATAGATGAGATATGTGATACATTATTTATAAAGGATTTGAATGTAAGATGGAAACCTTTCTTTTCAAGCCCAGACATTTGTGTGATTTTTCTGTTAGCCAGCCTAGTGTTGATGCTTACATATCTCATACAGTCCATGTAACCAGAAACATCAATGCTGCCACTTTCTGGGCAATAAGTCTCAACTCCACACAATACTCTCAATGGCCATCTGGAGCCACAACTATAGAGTGGAAGTGCCGATGGGTGCAGAGGGAGCCCACTCCTTCTGTCTTTCCCTAAGCTGCCGCGGTTGCATTTGCGTTAATCCCGCAGCACATTCAGTGAGGAGAAAAGTATTTACTAAGCGCCCAATTGTGCAAGTTCTCCTACTTAAAAAGATGCAAGAGGCTGTTTCTCTGCAAAGGGACCAGAACGACTGATCCGTGTACATGAAAGAATGAATGGGGCCATGAATCGTGAGATGAAACATGGCTGGGTCTTTCAGCATGATAATGATCCCAAACACACCGCCAGGACAATGGAGTGGCTTCATAAGAAGCATTTCAAGGTCCAGATCTCAACCTCAAAGAAAACCTTTGGAGGGAGCGGAGAGTCCATGTTTCCCAGTGACAGCCCCAAAACATCACTGCTCTAGAGGAGATCTGCATGGAGGAATGGGCCAACATACCAGCAACAGTGTGTGCCAACCTTGCGAAGACTTACAGAACACGTTTGACCTCTGTCATTGCCATCAAAGGATATATAACAAAGTATTGAGATGAACTTTTGTTATTGACCAAATACTTATTTTCCAATATAATTTGCAAATAAATTCTTTCCAAATCAGACAATGTGATTTTCTGGAATTGTTTTCTCATTTTGTCTCTCATAGTTGAGGTCTAACTAAGATGTCCATTACAGGCGTCTCTCATGTTTATAAGTGGGAGAACTTACATAATTGGTGGCTGACTAAATGAAATACTTTTTTTTTTCCCCACTGTAAAATGGAACAAAAAACGATCAAAAAGTCACTTAAACTCCAAAATGAATGAAAAAGTCAGCTCATTTCGCAGAAAAAAATAAACTTACACAGCTCTGTATATGGAAATATAAAAAAGTTATGGCTATCAGAAAATAGCGATGCATAAATATTCCCTTAAATAATAACACTTAAAAAAAAAAAGTGCCACAACATAAAAACAAATATAAATTGGGTATCACAGTAATTGTATCGGCCCACAGGATTGCTGTGTTTTCTTCACCCTAACTTGCAAAAAACGGATTTAAAAGCGATGAAAAAGTCTTGTCCCAGCCATAATGGTACCAATAAAAACGTCAACTCATTCCGTAATAAACAAGCCCATATACCACTCCGTACACACACACACAAAAAGTTATGTCTCTCACACTATGACGACGCAAAAACATTTTCCTTTTGAATTGAAGTGTTTTTCTTGTGTAAAAGCAGTAAACATAACTTGAGACCTGAGTAAAGCTAGATTGTCGTTTGTACCGCATGGTGACCGCTGTAAAAAATAAAAATCGCCACCAGGATTGCTGGATTGTGCCATCCCGCCCCCCAAAAACTTGTTAAAAGCGATTAAAGTGATGAACCCCATAATTGTACCAATATAACCGGCTACTCAGCCCACAAAAAACTCGCTCTTTATACGGAAAAATAAAAAAAGTTATGGCCCAATGCTAAAAAGACCCCCAAAAAACCTTTGCGCCCAAAACCCACAAGATCCACCTAGATGAAATCCCTGAGGGTGTTGAATTCGAGATGGAGTGACTTCTGGAAGGTTTCACCAAAATCTGTGTTCAAAAACCCTTCCTCCTTTGCACGCCCTCCCATGCTCCTAAACAGCAGTTTACACCCACATATAGGGTGCTGTTGAACTTAGAAGAAAATGGGTGACAAATTTTTGGGTGCTTTTATTCCAAAACTCCTTGTAAAAATTAAACATTTTCAGCTAAAATTACAGATTGGGAAATGTTTTTAAAATTTCCACCACCTAATGCTAAAAAAAATGTGTGAAACACCTGTAGTTGATTACCTCTGCACCCCCCGGGAAAATTCTTTAAGGGGTTTTGCTTACAAATGGGGATTTTTTTGGGGGTTTTATAAGTTTTACACCTTGGTGTCCGCAAACTTGAAAAAAAAGGCACCTAAATAAAGTTTAATGAAAATGAGACCCCCAAAAGCCCCCTTAAGTGGTCCTCCCGTGGGGGCTTGTGGTTGAGCCCCCAAAAACGCAAATTCCACATAGGGAAATATCTAAAAAGTCACAATCGGGAAAAAATCAATATTTGGGTTTCATTTTCCGTTTTATCTACTGGTTCCATTAATAATGGATAAAAAAAACAAAAAAATTTCCCAAAAAAATGAAAAATTTGAATTTCACCCCCACTTTGCTTTTAATTTTTGAAATACCTAGAGGGGTTTTAAAATTTCTTCCTAAAAGTGTTTTTAATATTTTAAGAGGATAGTTTTTAGAGCTTTATGAGGGTATTAACATATAACCCCCAAAGCCCTGTCAGAACTGGACTGGTCCCTAAAAATATCTATGTTCAAGTCTTCCTTTAAAAGTCTTAAAAAAGCTACTAAATTTCTAAGCCCCCCAATGTCAAAAAAAAAAAAAAAGTTTTAAAAAAAGAGTAAACGTAGTGTAGACATTGGGAGAAGCTACCATAAATATTTTGTTGGGAATAAAATTCTCTTGCATGCAACCATTTTTTGAATTTTTAAAATGGCAAAATTTGTAACATTTTCATATTTCGTTTTTTTTTTCCCTCAAATAAAAAAAAGGGGATTTTTTGGCCCAAAAATTTCTTAAAAACCTTAAAGCACAAGGGTGCCCACGGGGAAACGACCCTCTGAGTCACATAAAAAGGTTTAAAGAAACAGTTTTTTTCCGCATAAAGTGACATGTCTGTTTTTAAAAAGTGCTCTTGGGGAAGGGCAAAACGGGCTGTGGGGGAAAAGAGAACCTGTCACATATTTTTTGGGCCCTCCTTGCGAGGACAGCACAAGCTAGTGACGCCCTCGGGTGTCCAGCGCTGTGTCCCTTATTCTGAAAAGGGCGTATTTTTTCCTTTGTATTTAATGCTCAAATCTGAAATTTTCAGCCAGAAGAGTAAATTCGAAAAAGTCCTTCAGAGTGTCAATTTTTTAAAAAACCCCGGCCAATGGGAAGCAGCGCCGCCCCACCTCCAACTGAAAAAACCCAATTACTTTGAATGGGTAGAAACATGTGAATAAACTGTCAGGGGGCGGAGCTAGCCTTTGGGGGGTTGGAGCAAACACCTTTTTAAATAAATAAAATTAAAGGGGTAAATGCCAACAAAACGGTTTGCATCTTCCCAAAAATAAGGGAAAACACGCTGGGAACAGCGGGCCCTAAACATTTTAGCTTGTGGGCTTGCCCCTCAGCGGGGGGTGCAAAAACCTATGTGAACGGGTTCCCCTTTTAAACCCCCCTTTAAGGGCCCCCGCCTGTTTTGACCTTCCTGACAAAACCCCAATTTTTAAAAACGGGCATATGTCACTTTAAATGTGAGAATAACTTTTTGACCCCTTTTACCTACCCCATTTGATTAGAGATTTTTTTTCCCCCCGTGACAAAATTGTGTTTTAATTTAAAGTAAAGAAATTTTTATCCATAAAATCCTTGTTTTTTTTTGGGAAAAATATAAAAATTTTCAGGGAAAAATTTGGGAAAAAATTTTGCAAAATTTTGAAAGTTCAAAAATTTTTTTTTTTGGCGTGCAAACAGATAATTTTTCCCCCAACGAAAAAGTTTATAACTACATCTACCAAAAGTCCAATGGGTTTTGCATCTTTTTTTAAATTCTTTTTTTTTTTTTTTTTACGACTTTAAGGGGGCTTAGAAATTTAGTGGGTAATTTTTTCACTTTTTCAAGAAAATTTGCAAAAAAATTTTTTTTTAAAGGGCCCAAACCCCCAGTTCTGACGGGGCCCTTTGGGGGGCCTGCATTTTAGATCCCCCCCCATAATTGACCCATCTGAGAAACAAACCCCTTAACTTATTTACAACACTATTTGGAAGTTTGAAAAACCCTTTAAAAATTTTTTCACAAAATTTAAAAAAGAAAGTGGGGGTGAAATTTCAAAAATTTCACTTTTTTGCAGTTTTTTAAAATTTTACCCCATTATTCACGGGAATACAGTAAATTTTGATTTGGGAAAATGCAATTTAATATAAATTCCCCCGGGTCGGCCGTTTTTAGAGATATCCCATATGGGGCCCTTTAGGGGCATTTTTTGGGGCCTCACCCATAAATGCCCCAAAAAAATTTAAGAGGGGGAAACCCTACTATCCCTCTGGGGTCTCTTTTTCAAAACGATTTTATTTGGCGCCATTTCGGGTTTTTTTGGGGACACCCAAAGGGGGTGCAAAAAAAACTTTAAAAACACCCCTAAATAGACCGCATTTTGGAAACAAAAAACCCCTTAAGGAATATATCCAGGGGTGCCATTGAGTATATATACCCCCCCCCCACTTGATTCAAAAAAATTTTTTTTAGCAAAGGCAGTGAAAATTAAAAAACTTTATTTCCCAATAATTTTGCAATTTTAGCTTAAAATGTTTCTATATACAAGGAACCCCTGGAAAAAAAAAAAAAACTAAAACTTTTTTAAGCAATTTTTTCCCCAAGTTGGGCCAATTTACCCTACGGGGGGTTAAACTGCTTTTTTGGGCCCGCATAGAAAGGGCGTAAAAGGGGAGGGGGGGCGTTTTTGGGCTTTTGGAACCCCCGGGAATTTTTGGGGGCCCCCAAATGTCGCATTTTGAAAACCCCCCCCAAAATAGCAGAACGGCAAAACCCTTCCAGAAGTCGCCCCTTTTTGGTTTCAGACCCATCAGGGATCTCTTTCTGGGGGTGTACTGTGCTTTTTTGGGATGCACAGGTGTTCCATATTTTTTTTTTTTAGCAAAGGGGAAGAAAATGGGGGGAAAAAAAGCATTCGGCTATTTTTTTTTTGAGTTTCAATTTTACAGCATTCCCGTGCCGTTAATTTATGTGATAAATTTTCAATTTGGGGGGCGGTACAATTACAATGTATAGATTTTTTTAAAAGTTTTTTCTGTTTTATTACTTTTTTCCAGTAGGAAAAAAACGCTATAAAAAATTGCGTTTTTATGGGTTTTCCTTTCTGACAGCCATAACTTTTTTATTTTAAATGGGCAGAAACTGTGTAAAAGGGGGTTTTTTTTTGCGGGATGAGTTTTTGGGTTTTTATTTGGGACCAAATGCGGTGCAAAATGTGCTATGTTCAAATTTTATTAAGGTTTTTTGTGAGATTTTTTTGAACAAAAAACAGCAAACTTGATAGTTTTTTTTTAATTTTTATTTTTTTTTAGCAGTCAAAATGTACGGGATATTATTACATGGAAACTTTACTCCCGGCAATAAAATTCACCGATACCCCAAATTTTTAAAATTTTTTTTGTTTTACTTTTCCTTATACAATAAAAACACTTTTTATTCAACCAGGAAAATACGTTTTTTGCATCGGGCCCTAGTCCGAAAACCATAACTTTTTAAATTTTTCCTGTGCTTGGAGCGGTGAAATAAATTGTTTTTTGCCCAAAATGGGGTTGACGTTTTTTAAATTTGTATCATTTTTTTTGGGGGGGCAAGGCTTTTTGATCGCTTTTAAAAACCCCCTTTTTGGAGGCCAGGGTGAAAAAAAATACTGCAATCCTAAAGTGTTTTTTTTTTTTTAACAGGGGCCCCGGGGCAGTATCCGTGATAATTTTGCTTTTTCCCCTTTGGGGCCTTCCTTTAAAGGCGATACCCCATTATATATTTTTTTTTAACTAAGCACTTAAAAAAAAAAAAAAAAAAAGTTTTTTAGGGGGTTTAAAAAAATATTTTTTTCATCGCTAAACTTCTAGAGCTACATTTTCTATTTTTTTTCCGTATTTCAGAGCTGTTTTAGGACTTTTTTTTGCGGGATGAACGACGTTTTTTAAATTGGGACAAAAATTTTTGGGGGTTATAGGCGGTTTTTTTCGCGTTTTTTTTCCATTTTATGTGCCTTTAAGGGGAAAGAACAATAATCTTAATTCTTTTATTGTTTTTTTTTTTTTTTTTTTTACACGTTCCCGTACGGGTTTTAAATTTAAAAAGACAAAAGTAAAAGGCAAAGGTTCCCTTACGCCCCCGCGGCGATACCCCCAAAAATGGGGACTTTATTTTTTTTGATCAATTTTTTTTTGGGCGATTGCGTTTTTAAAGGGGAAAAAAGGGGGGTGTAAAAGTTTTTTTATTTTTTTTTTTTGTGGGTTTTTTTTTTAAAAGTTTTTCAAATTTTTTTTTTCTTTTTTCACGTTATTTTTTTACTTTTTCCCCATAGGGGATTGAAAGAGAGATTTAAAAATCTCTCATTTAATAGGAAACATACATGCTTTTTTTCTATGACCGGTTCCCATGGGGAACTGTCAGTCACGATGCCGGGTCAGCCCACGGGGGACCCGGGAGCCGGGGTCCGTGACTTTATAGAAAAACCCCGGGAAGGCATTCTCGCCCCCCGTGGTGTCTGTCCAAGGGGAGGAGCTTTCACGGATCCCCGATCCTTTCGCCCGCTGCCGCCGGGCAGAGACCAGGGGGAGCGATCTCCTCCTTCGTCTCTCTTAATTATTTCACCCCCCCCGATCGTCGCGATAAAAAAAGGGGGTTTAAACCCGGCCCCCCCCCCCGGGGCAGAACCGGGGTTGGGGCCCACCCCTTTCGGGATGTTCCCGCTGTAATATCAGTGGAAAACCCCGCGCCGATTTGCCCCGAACTCTGCCTTAGAGTTTTTGCGCGAATTTCCCCCAGGACGTTTCCTTTCGTCCAGGTGCTTTTAAACCCCCAAAAGACCTGGGACATAGGGAAAAGGCCAAGGGGCGTTAAGGGGTTAAGCAATTCAAAGTCCTAAGAGACCCCTTTAAATTCAATAAAGGCCCCTCCTGCTGTGTTTACCCGGCAAAAAAAAAAAATACTGTAAAAAATTTTCCCTTTCTAAGATAAGTTTTTGGGGAATTGGGGTCCCCAGTATATTTAGAAAGAAAACTAGCTGCAAAAATTTTGGTAATTTTTAGATAATTAGCTTTTTTTTTTATTTTCCCCTTTTAGCTGTTTTTAAACCCAAAAAGTATATAAATTTTCCCAAAAGGCCCGTACTTTTCAATGTGGGAAATTTTTTTTTTTTTTCAAAGAATCTTTGGTCTTACAGAACGGTGGACATCATTAAATGGCTTTAACTAGGTCATTTTTTTTGCAGGGTTATGTTTTTTTTAAGGGCCCCTCCCGTAACCCCCCCGCACTCCTAGCGTAAAAATTTCTGCATGAAACCCTTTATAATTACCCCAATTGGGAGAAAAAGTTTTATTTGCCATTAGGCAAACTGATTACTGTTCTGCTGTAGTAACGTGTCAGCTCGTAGCAGATTACATTTTGATTGATAATACTGAGAGCTAGATTAAATTAACACAGCAACTTTCTACAATTTTTTTTTCTGTTAAGTCATTCAATTCATTATAGGCCCGGTGTGGGCAGACACTAAAAACTGTGTGATTTCACTGAGACCTGCTGTTTGAAGCAACACATTAAATATCCAACAAAGGTTACCACAGCTCCAAAGGTAAATATATTGATTGAGGGATTTTGAGGATTCGGTTAAATAAATTCAGACAAGGACATTTACTTCAGGTTACAATTCTAATCCTTTTGCACTTGGTACAGTTGTGCCCATCTATCCATCCATTCAACCTTGAATCGCCAAAAAATTTAGGGGATCAGTTTCAATTGGGATTTAAATAGTCCTCCTCATGCTGTTCACATTGTGACATCATGAGACCAAGATAACACCTTACAATTAATCAACAGCACCTTGCCATTGTGAGGCTTCAAGCGAGGTGCTCTCAGACGGAAGTGGCCACTGCGCTTAGAGTGTCACAGTCATCACCAGGTTGCCACAGACCTAGAGAAAGACTTGAAGAGTTGTAGAAAGGCAAAGAAGTGGACGTCCTCTGGCTCCATCACACACTGATGACTGCTTCATTGTAAGCAATGCCCTGCAGAACTGGATGATGAATGCCACACAACTCCAGGCAAGTTTATGGAAGGTGAGAGGCAACCAAGTGTTATGTCAGACTATTCATAACCGTTTACATCAGCGAGGTCTGTGTGTTAGACAACCGGCACGGGTGCTTGACTGGTACCTGACCTGGTTGATGCATAGTGGCAGGGCCGCCATCAGAAATTTCTGGGCCCCCTACAGCTAACTGAGTTCTTGCTGAATTTTCCAGCATACAGTTTATCTATATTGTGTATACAAGGGCCAGTAAATACCACATGTCACCACGATATTCTGACCAAACCAGCACACCAAGACCAATATAACCAAACAAAACACCAATTAATACAAACCGCCACATATCACTATGTATGGTGACTAATACCACTATAATGTTACTGACTAAACCAGTGTACTAAGGCCGATATTACCATTAACAACAACAATATACAAGGACAAAGTAATACCGCAACATCATCTCCACATATCTCCACTATAGAGATGCAGAATAATGGCACAATACTGTTACTGAATATAATCCAATACAATAACACCAATATTACCACCATACACTGACTATATAGGGGGACATGTATGAAAACTGTCTAGGTCTAAATCTCACTTTTTTTGCCCATAGAAAACCCAGTCAGCGTCCCAGCGTTATTTTTCAGTAGCACTATAAAAAATGAAAGTGGAGCACTGATTGGTTGCTATGGGCAACAAAGAAAGTCCTAATCTAGACAGTTTCCTACATGGGGCCCCATAGTGGCAGATACAAGTGATTACAGTGCAGTTACATTTAGTAACTCACAGGTGACATCTGATAAGTCGTTCACGTTCCCTTTTCTTCTCCATCCGGTCCCGGCCACCATGAGGACTTCTCCCGGCCATGACTCGTCCCTGCAGAATTCACAACACAAACACCTGAGACTCCTCACTTATCATAATCCTACTGTTACCCACCCCTTATGTACAAACTCTCCTCCATAGTGCCCCAAATTGTAATAATTACCAGTTTGGTTCACTGGTCGTTAGTTTTATAGGGTCCCTCGTAGGTAGGTAGCCAGGTATTAGGCCCACCTGTTGGTAGAGAGAGAACTTGAGTGGGGCCCCACATGGAGGAAACTTGAGTGGGGCCCACTCAAGTTTCCCTACCTCCCCCTGCTGTGTGGGGCTCATTCAAGGGCCTCCTCTTCCTCAGCCCTGTGGGGCTCGACAGGTCCGGTGGGGGGCCCACTCAAGGTCCTTGGGATTTGCTGGACCCCGCTCAAGGCCCTGGGATTTGTGGGACCTGCAAATCTTAGGGGCCTTGAGCAGGGTCCAGCAAATCCCTGGGGCCTTCAGTTTGGGCCCCACATCCCTGGGGCCTTCGTGGGGCCCACAAATCCCAGGGCCCTTGGGGCGGGCCCCACATGCCTGGGGCCTTAAATGGGGCTCCCCACATCCGGGGGCCCCTTTCAGTGCGGCCCTCACATCCGGGGGCCCCTTCAGTGCGGCCCCCACATCCTGGGGCCCTTCAGTGCGGCCCCCACATCCCTGGGGCCCTTCAGTGCAGCCCCAACACCCCTGGGGCCCTTCAGTGGGGCCCCCCACATCCCGGGGGCCCTTCAGTGCGGCTCTCACATCTGGGGCCCTTCAGTGCGGCCTAAACATCCTGGGGCCCTTCAGTGCGGCCCTCACATCCCGGGGGCCCCTTCAGTGCGGCCCCCCAACCCCTGGGGCCCTTCAGTGGGGGCCATCACATCCCTGGGGCCCTTCAGTGCGGCCTCACATCCTGGGGCCTTTCAGTGCGGCCCTCAAAATCCTGGGGCCTTTCAGTGGGGCCCCCCACATCCTGGGGCCTTCAGTGGGCCCTCACATCCTGGGCCCTTCAGTGCGGCCCCACATCCATGGGGCCCTTCAGTGGGGCTCCACGGGGACTTTGAAGGGGCCTGCCATAAAAAACAGGGGCCCGCGCTGCAAGTTAAGTTAAACACAATAGGTTTACATTACACAGATTGAGTTTCCTTACTTCTGCATCAGCTCCTGCCGAACGGAGCAGTCGGGCCCTCCTCCTCCCTCTGGCTGCCAGGAGATCAGTGACGCTCTGCTCACGGGGGGGACTCATGATTACATTAGATGACGTCCCCGGCAGCCAGAGGGAGGAGGGGGGGCCCAGACTGTCCGTTCGTGCGAGAGCTGATGCAGAAGTAAGGAAACTCAATCTGTGTAATGTAAACCTATTGTGTTTAACTTAACTTGCAGCGCGGGCCCCCTCCCGACAGCAGATTGATTCACATGGTACAGAGAGCAGAACTACAGTCTAATCTCTGTACATTACTGTGAAGCAAGGGGGCGGGACCTGCGGCGACGGCGGGCCCCCCCTTGCTTCACATTCTGGCCGGGCCTCATACGGGAGTAGGGGTTCTACCCCCCCTAATGGCGGCCCTGCATAGTTGTCTCCTTGACATCTCCAGCATTATTGGCGGCCCTAATATCTGCTCAGAGTGAATTGACTTAGAGCACTGAGGACCCTTGTCCAGCGTAGATGCTCCCTGGAACATGCAAGTCAATGACGCTTGGTAGTGTGGTCAGATAGTCTAGCATGCAGACCACGCTGATGTGAATGGTTACGAATGGTCTGATGTGACACTTTGCCTCAAGTAGGAAATCGTAAAACTGTCATCTTTGTGCACCCTAACCAATTGTATTACAATGCATTAGGCTTTATAAATGACCATGCCCCCTAGTGGTTAATTACCCTAGGGGTACTCAAAGCTAAAGTAAAAATTATTAAAAAAAATATTAAAGTTCAAATTGCCCCCTTTTCGCCATTTTTTCAATTAAAAAAAAAAGTTGCACATATTTGCCACATCCAAAAAAGTCTGATCTCTTAAACCGTTGAAGAAAAATTCCAAACACCAAAATTGCATTTTTTGGTTATTTCATGTCCTCTAAAAAATAAATTTGATAAAAAATACGCATGTATTCCAAACTGGAACCAATAAAAAGTACACTACAGCCAACTAAAAATGTGGATTCCGTAGCTGTTAGTACAAAAAAGTTATTGGTCTCAGAAAATGGCGCCACCGCGCAACTTTCAAAAATAGAAAATGTTTGGATTTTTTTTACGGTAGCAAAATATAATGAAAACCATAAATGTTTGGTGTTGCTGGATATATAACAACATGTAGAATGCAAATAACTCATCATTTTAACTGAAGATTGAACATCGTAAAAGCAAAATGCCCACGAACATGGCACAAGTACATTTTGCTCCACTTAGAATTTTTTTGCGGTTTCTCAGTATATTCTATGGTACAATGAAGGACACTGTCAGAAAGTACATCTTGTCCCGCAAATAAAAGCCCTCTAAGTCTATGTAGACTGTGGCGGGAAGAGGTTAAGGACTCACAGGTGATGTCATTTCTGACCCAGACCATCATGATGTCTTCTCCCGGCCACGACTCATTCCTGCAGAATTTACCACGCAAATATTTTAAGAATCCTCATTTTTTCCAACACTATATACCTACCTACCTACTGGGGTGTTATATACGTACCTGCCTGCTGGGGGGGTGGGGGGGTTATATGCCTGTAATAGGGATCTATATGGAAAAGCTTGGCTTTACTATGATGGGAAAGTCAAATTCCTGCTGTCGGTAATGGCGGAGTCACCCATTGTGGGCTCCAATAAGGTAGGTAGGTATATATGTCCCTCAATAGGTAATAGGGCTCCATGATCTGTAGGCAGGTATAGGTGCCCATAGTCTGTAGTGTAGGCAGGTATAGGTCCACCATAGTTTGCAGGCAAGTATAGGTCCTCATAGGTTCTAGGCAGGTGTCAAGTCTCCCATATTCTATAGCCAGTTGTCCAGTCCCCTATATTCTATAGGCAGGTGTCCAGCCGCCGGCTCTGGGTTGATGACCTCACACCACTTACGCTGGTACACTGCTCCTGTGATCTCCTGGGCTGGAAGCCTACTAGACCCAGCGTCGCAGGGGTGTGATGAAAGCCTTACACACAGCAAAGGACAAAAACCGCGGTCGGTTTTAGCTTTTTTTCCGTCGGCCATACAATGTACGGGAAACCGACAGAAAAATGGCTGGCACCGGCGTTTTTTACAACCTGTTCCTAAAACCACCGGTGCCAGTAGGCTACAGGTAATTTTTTCTCTTAAAGTTTATGGGCAGGCCGAACGATCGGATTTTCAGGGGTTTTAGAATCCTAAAACCGCCGAAATTACGATAGTTTTTGCATGCTGTGTAGACATAGCCTTAGAGTATGTTCACGTGGAGGATATTTCCCCAGCAGATATGTGCGCGGAAAATCTGCAGTGGAATTAGTAGCAGCAAAGTGAATGAGATTTAAGAAATCTCATCTATGTGCTGCAGAAAAAATCTGCCCAAGGTCTGCGTGGATTTAAAAATTAGCAGTCTGTCAATTTATGTTGTGGAACTGTCGAAAGCTTGGTCCATATATTTCCCAATTGAGTTTTTTGGGGAAGACAATATCTACAAAACCGTTGTGTGTATTTTGCTGTGGATATGTGGAAAATCTGTAGCAAAATCCTCAAGTACAAAAGAAAAAAAAATTGAGGGATGCAACTTCTTGGTTGAAGGGAAGACCAGTGTACAGGAGAACTGAAGCAATGGGAGTGCCAAGGTATTTATAGGGGATTTTCCAACAGACCAAGTACTGACCTCAGTTCAGTATGAGAGCAAGATGTAAACAAATCATGCTGAGTCATGAAGCTGCAGGGGAGAGAAGGAGAGGGGCGGGGGGAGTGAGGAATCCAAAGGGAGCGTCTCAAAACTTATGTGAAACTAATTAAACAGTACAACGAGTGGTGGATTCAAATACAGCAAGACTCATAGCCTCAGGACAGCCACTGTCAGGAGAAACCGTATATGCTAAGAAGCTAATGTAATGTAACTCAATAATGAGCTGACAGAGATGCACACAGAAGACACACACAGTCAGAGCACAGAGCCTGCATAAGGGAATACCTTGTGACATGTTCACTCCATAATAATCAAACTATAACTTCGTGAATTTGTATACAAAAGAGAACACCTATTCTACACATCCGCTTGAAAGCTTCTTCATCAGATAAAGAGGGATCTAATATCACTCAGTCTAGTTATTCTGTCATACAAAAGAAAACATTTGCTACCGGTGCCTTTTAAATAGACCATTCATTCTTGCCATGTTCATCAGATAAGACAGTGATTTCACGCAAGCCCGGCCCTTTCAGCTCCTGGGTCGTGAATAGGGGGAAGCTTTGACTCTGGTAACCAAGTGGGGTGAAGAAATGCTGTTGCTCTCAGAGTTTCACTTTTTTTTAATCACAGTATATTAGAAAAGTGATTATATAAACCATTTTGGAGGTCTCTACCGTCAACATTACATGGTGGCAAAACCCCTTTAAGGATAGCGTTTTGTTTTTTTAAATTTATTTTACATGTGTTTGTCTGCAGGAACATAGACATGCAAATACATACAACCCAGTGCTGCAGATTTTCATTTTAGAAACTGCTGAATTGGTGTAGTAACTTTCCGCAACAATTCCACTCAGTGTGAACATATATAGTTAGAGATGGGCGAATCAATTCTAACGAAGTGGAATTCGTTTAGAATTTCAGGAAAACTTCGGTATCGGAACGAAGATCGAACTTTGGATACTTCGGCTCGGCTGTGAACGAAGAGTGCTTTTGATGATACAAATGGCTGCGAGCACATGGCGCTACATGGGGCAAAGCACTCTGGGAGGAAGAAGGGCATAGCCTGCATGACATGTGGCAGTGATGAAGCCAATCAGAGGACCGACGGGATTCTGGTGACCGTCACAGCACTATACTAAGTCCCAGGGCGCGACGCCGGAATCTCACACTCCTCTCAGTGTTGCTCATCAGGGTAGGTGCTGCGCTGGGATGATAGATCTTGCCTGAGAAGAATTGATTCTTTATTATATAGCGTTTATGTGGGTGTCTCAGCTTGTTCAGAGACCGCTTCCTCTTAATGTTCTATTTCTATTTTTGTGGGTATTGGATCTGAAATCCAGGTGTGCGTCCACTGCAGCTACATATACATTCAATATCCAAAGTGGGATCTATAAGCCAGTTCCTGTTGTATTCATTTAAAAACAGCCGTTTTACAATAAATAACCTCGTCATTTTTTTGGCTGCTCAATTCCATTGCGCAATTTACATCAAGGGTTAATTACAGCGTTGTTTTGCTGGATGTGCTTGACCCAAGAAACAGTTTTTTCAACGCCAAATATATATAATTTTTCCATGTTAGCCTAATTCACTCAAGCAATAGTTATTACAACTGTATCTCTTGTTGTGTGGCGTAGGAGAAACACGCAATTGTAACACGCTACAAAGCTACTAGTTTGTGCAGGCTCCAATTCTTTGGCGCAATTTACATCCAGGGGTTAATTAAGCGTTGTTTTTGCTGGTGTGCTGACCAAAAAAAAAGTCTTTTTCAACGCCAAAAATTATACATTTTTCCCTGTAGCCCTATCTTGTCCCGCGAAGGTTAATAGCTTGTTTCGTGCTTTTACAATTTAGTTAAAACACAAGGTGTTTTAAAACGACACCATACAAGTACATTTTTCCTGGCCATCTTGTGGCATAGCGCTAGTTTATAATCCAGGGTTACCAAGCTTGTTACTGGGTTCATTTGGAGTCAAAAATAGGGGGTGTATATTTATCATTTTACAGATATCATCATTCAATACAGTTTTGTCTGTACTTTTTAGAACAAAACAGTATGTCAGAAAGAGACGGTGGCAGGTATGATGCACATGCGAGTGGCAGTGGCACAAACATTCTGGAACAGGCCCAGGTCGCAGCAAGCCCTAGGGGAGTCGACAGCAGGGTCAACTCGGTGAGGCAACAACTGCGTGTCATCTTACGCGGGCCGTGTTGTTGTTCAGAGCAACCCAAGGCGATCTTGATTTGGTTTGACCTAGGTCTTCTCTTCCGTCCAGGATGACATTACTGACAACCCCAGACAAGAGTCGGTGGGAACCTAAGGACAAAAACATTTAGTTGACATGGCCCTGGGAGCGGGTCAGCGGCCCCCTCACTGGTTCCTCAAGAACGCCTCTGTCCATCGGTTCCCCTGCCAGAGATCTACTATGTGGTCTGGCACAGCGCCAAATATATAGCGGGCATGAACATTTGAGGAGGGCTAAGTCAGCAGGCTACTTGGCAGCGAAGCAAGGGTAAAATGTATGCCTGCTTCTTTGCAGTAGAGCGGCAACAAGTGTATAGATGTGGAGAGTGGCATGGGAGGTCTGTTGTGAGGAGGTCAGCCTCGAACCTACCAACGGACGGCTGATGAAGGACAGCAGTGACGATGAAACACAAATAGATGATGATGTAGGCGGAACGCATTGGGGGCCGGGAGTGAGGAAAGGGGCTTCATCATAAGTCAGGAGAGAGAAGAGGGCGTCCACAGCGTTGGCGTTAGGCGCAGCAGCGCAGCCAGCAGTGGGTCGGCTGTGGCCGAGATCAGCAAGGATTAGCAGCAGTGTGAGGTCGGGAGCCACGCGGCCAGGGGTAAAAAAAACCCGCTTCGGCACGGTCCAAGAAAGGTAGCATGCACAGGGGATGCTCAGGAAATGTGGCAGCGGCGGCAGTAGTCACTCAGTGCGGAGGTGTTGCGTCATACTTAGGGAGCGTTGGCGTCAAATCCGATATCGGCGGTGTGGCAGTTCTTTGCTAAGACAATCCAGAGGAGCACGAATATGGGTATATGTAGATTCTGGGGCAGAAAGTGAAGCGTGGCCAGGGAGCTAACGTTGGCACCCGTGCCTGCCGTCAATACACATGCAGCCTATCACCATCCGGTGGCATGGGAAGAAAGTGGCTCAGATGTGGTGGTCCATACTGCAAGCAGCAGCAGTCGACAAGTGGCAACGCATGCCATTGCAGCCAGTCAGGCTCCAACCACCTCTGCAGAAGGGAGCTGTTTCTCTTTTGTCATCCATCTCCCGGGCCTGATGCTCCTGTCCTGTATCTCAGATGGCGCCTGCAGTCGGTTCAGCGAGGCGATTGCAAAGACGACAAACAGCATGCCGTCTCCAACCATTCCTAAGGGTGCAGCCGTGGACCGTGCTCCTGTCCAAAGTTGTTGGTACTGCATGTCCATCCCTTCCAATGGTGGAATCTGCACCGTTCAGAGAATCTTATGGCTAGTGTGCTCGTATGCCGAGATGGAGAGTTCATGCGTGTAATTTCTTTTCCAAAAGGCAGTACCAGCTCTTCATAATTAGGTTGAACAGATAGGTGGGTCAGTCCTTGAGCTTATCGGTTTGTTTCAAGGAGCACGGCAGCGCGGAGTCTGGAGCTGTAACTACGGTCAGGGCCAGTACCATGTCCTTTACGGCTCCCACTGGGTGAATGTGCTTCCAGCCCAGGCACACTCCAACAACTTGGACACGGAGACGCCCGTTTCTCCTCCACGTTGTCAAACTGTTGCAACCATGCGCCAATGTCGCATCCTCCTCCTTCCACCACCACCACCATCTCAGCACTCCACAAGTTACTGGCTCCATCATACCACATGTGTAGGGGCACAGCTGAGTGTCATGTAGTTCTACACCTGGCATGCCTCGGGCGAACGAAGTAACACAGGGGAGGAACTTGTTACGCGATCTCATGACAGTCAAGAAATCGTTGTTGTGGATTTATACGCGCCAACTGCAAAATCGGAAAACCATGGTGACGGACAATTGGGAGGAACATGGTGTGGATCCGCGCTGCACCTGAGGAGGGGATGGTCCAATGCTGCCTGCCATGGACGCACTGTGTTGATTTCTGGTTGTGAAAAGGTTCTGAAAGTCTCCATCCAATCTTCGCAGAACATTCTGAAAGGCAGGAACTTGTGCGCATGAACTTTCATCCATTCGTTAGCAAAGCAGGAACACCGTCCCGAGGTTGCAGCGAGCAGGAACGCGGCCTCCCCAACACACTCTGTTATGCGATGTATTCCACCCCCTGAATTCTAGCCTGCAAATTTCTGGTGACACGACGGTATATGAACAGAGAAAGGCCATTAACGATTTTTTGATCGATCAAGGCAGACAGAAGGTACTCCCCTGTGTATCTTTGATGTCAGCAGTGGCAGCCATGCGTGACACCTGCCGTTTGTTAGGACAACTTCGAGGAGGCGACGTTATGTGTCAGTCGCCAGGACTCGGGATGAATAACGTCATTCCACTGCTTCATGTCTGGAAAGATGAAAAATCTGTGCTGGCAGGGGACCTGGGAGGACGTGGTGACTACATCTTGTGGCACATCGAGTCCGGTGGGACTGAATAATGGGAGGAGGACGGAAGGAGGACATTGGGAGCTGAACATTGTTCTGGTGAAATGACCTTGATTTTCTACCCAGTTGACAAGAGAGGAGGGAGCAGGAGCAGATGGAGGAGCTGGATGGACGATGAGGAAGATTGAGGCCAGGTGACCCCCAAGCACCGTGGCAGTTTACAGTGGAAATGGAGGCAGGAGGCACTCGCGGAGTACTTGTGAAGATGGACACAAGGCCATGCATATTTGCCAGCTTAGTGACAGTCCGAATTAGGTCCCGATCCGGCAGAGGGATGCAACTTCTGGCTCTCTCCCACCCTATTGGACACTCGTACGGTTCAATTGGGAGCCTTTTTCCCAGCTATTGAAGTCGGGAAGACAAACTCAAATACTATAAGGAATCCTCCGTAATCAGTTGCGCTGCCTATGTGCGGCGGATCGTCCATCCTCTGGACCGGTCTGACCGGGGGGTTCCTCAGGTCACGTACTACTGGGCCCCCCCGCGGGGCTGCTCGGGGAAGGTGGGGGGGTTGCGAGCAGTACTGCTCTTTCAGTAGTAACCTAAAGTCTGGAGTCACTGATCAAGCAAGCTTCCTTCACCCTCATAGTGAGGAGGGCAGTCGCCAAGCTGCAGGCAGCAGCAGGGACCTGGAAGCAGTCCCTGAACCAACAGGTGGTGGCACTACTTGGACAGCACTCTGCACCTCCAGTTAGAAGATCCCGCTGGGGGACTATGGGCAGCCAAACTGGGATGTGTGGCCGCAAACTTGCCGCAGTTTGCATGGTTGGAGCAGTAAGCTGTCGTGCCCGGCAGTAGGTGTGCATCAGAGCGGTGTGTTACAGTGCGGTGGGGCCATCGTTACCCCAAGGAGAAACACGCTTGTCCATCGGTAAATGTGGAACGACGACACTTTGTCAAGATGAATCAGGCGTGGATCGGCCAGGATTTTCCACAACTACAATGCCTTAGGCGGTCGCCGAGTCTGGGTTCAAACTACCTGCCTCAGCCACTTTTCTGATGCCGCACACCAGCCTGATGCCGCGACATTGCTGATCAGTTTCTCCATCTGCCTACACCATCTATACCAGGGACTGTGTTTTTGCCACCCACCTCATCACTCTATGACCTCATGCTGCTGTTGCCGTGACATCCACCACTGTGTAATTGTGGCCACTGCCTGATTCATGCTGCTGCTGTCGTGACCTCGCTCTCTGTTCATTGTGCCACTATGTGGCTTCTCTGTTTTGCCACCTCCAGAATGTCATTGTGCCACTGCCTGACCTCATGCTGCAGTGGCTGCCGCCGTACATCCACACACTGTCAATAATGTTCGCCACCTGAGCTCTCAGCCATTGTTTTTTTTTCCGCTTTCGCTGGCATGACTTTTAATAGGCTACATTCCCGCTTGAGTTTTGTTTGGTCGTTTTGCCCTCTTAGTGTGCCCCAGGGAATTTTATGTAGTGAAGCGATTCTAAGAGCGGGCGGCAGTCTCTGCGTATCTACTAAAACAACAACATTGTATGGAAGACCTAACCAAGCTCCCTCTGCATATTAAGCATGGCACAATGTTCTACAGCACACTGCAGGGCTCTGTGCAGCTGGAATAGCTGCTTTTTAAGGATTTCGTGCCGATGATAATTACGGAACGCAACTAATTTTGTCGGAAATTCGTGCGAAGTGACCGAATCGAATTTTTGAGAAATTCGCCCATCTCTATATATAGTGCTTGCAGCTTTGCAATGAGTGTTCCTTTGGCACCAGACTCTGCAGAGGGAAACAAACTGAACTGAGGCTTTGAGTTGTAATTCCACTCTTGAAGAATTGCTCTTATTATATATAAGAATGTGTTCTGTTTAGATGCAGACCTTGTTTGTAAAACACTACATAATTCATCAATATCTCATGTGTGTTTATACAAGAACATGTATGGACTATCCTTTTAAACCTCGCTCATTAATAGAATCCAATTAATTTTCACATGGATTGTAAATCTAAGTTATATGTCTTTTGAGTCTTCTTTATTTCCAGTGGTATTAATAGCCAGCATGGAAATCTAGCGTAACTTGGTGTCACCTGCTAGCATAGACACATCATGTACTTTTACTTTGCACTAATATCTGTGCAATCCTTTGATAGAATTTAGTTATCATTTCCTAATGAGCCGACATAAATATTTTAGTAATGCAATTACCTGCTATACTGAATTATTCTTCCACGTTTCTGTGACTGATAGAAATGTTGAATGGAAGTAATTTTCCTAGTGACAGTAGAGGTCTTTGGGATGTATTGGGAGGAGGTTCTATGGTTCATATGAAAAAGAAGTCATTATTTTTCACTTTATTTTTTCTTTTTTTAAACCGTGAGGGAAGTTGATAAATGCATCTTCTTATCCCATTCTATTGTATTGCTGTAAAGATGCCAAATACTTTATAAGTGGGGAATAGAGGACAATAAGCTCAAAATGGGCTCAACTGACCCCAAGTCTTCATGTTGTCACCAGTCATTATTTAACAGAAGCTGCAGTACCAGCGTGTGAACAAAGCTGTACACTTTCATATGTAACCAAGCCTGGATATATTTATATACACAGTAGGCTTCAGACTATTTGGCCTTGGTAAAAGGGGCCTGATGGAGGGAAAAATGTACATATGAATCCACTGAACAGTGTAATCTTATGTAAATATGCGATTATATATAAGGGAGGGTAAACTTCTGCTGTAATATATATTCTTATCACTAGGTGTTGCTATTATAGCAGAAACTAGCAGGTTATAAAAAGAGCTGCTGGAAGGAAATGTGTTCCCAGATGTGGCTAAAATCACATGTAGTGCCATTGAAGCTTTGTATTTGTAGGCCCTGGCAAGCAGGCTCAAGTATTGAAAGTTAGAGCCTGTTGTAACATCTTAATCTTGTAACTTTTATACCAATGCTGGTCCATTGTGAAAGTCAGTGGATTAGAGACTGGAGTAGCCCCTTTATTATAAGACATGGTGGGCTTTAGGTTAAAAGAGAAAGAAGAAGAGCCTGTGGAGACGCTGTGTAGTGGATCAACCATCAAGTGTATAGGACCACTTAGCGTGTATTGCAACCAGCAACTTGGTGTGTCATTAAATTTATTTGTAACCACCAAAGTTTCTGTGCCAATGCTGTGTGAAGAAAAAATAAATAAAATCATTAGGGAAGTACCTCCTTACATGTTAATTAGATGCTCACACTGCTATAGAATAGCGAGGAATACACCCAGGAATGCACATTGGGCAGGTGGCAGAGGGTGCTTGATGTTGTAAGAAGTATGTCTCAATGTTCTTCTCTAATTTGTAAGGACAAACCTCTTAAAACCATACATAACTTAAGATGTGGCCTAATTGATTGGCAGAGGGCAACATGCCAGACAGACTGTGCTTACAAACGCCTGAAATGTCAATCCTTTATTGTATTTCATTTGTCAAGGAGAAGGATATATTAGGCAGCAAGTGAGCAGTCCGTTCTTCAAGTTAATGAGATGAAGAGGCAGAAAAAAATGGAAAGTTGTAGGATCTGTGCTACTTTGACGAGGACAAAATTGTGATAGTTAGATAATTAGGTTATGGTATCTCCAGAATGGAAGGTACTGAGCATACCTCCCAACCATCCTGGATCCTGCGGGGCAGTCCCGGATTCCACAAGTTGTCTGAAGAGCCCGGGTGGGCAGAGGTGTGTCTGGAATCCAGGACATATGCCATGAATCCACAGCCGCACCACAATCTATATAACCCCGTACCTCTACCTATAGTGCCATATCCCCCCCCCCCTACTCCACCTATCAGCCCATCTGGAGTTTGCACAGTGGTGGGTAACAACTTGTGAGGTGCTGGCAAAATATGGAGTCTAAGATATATTCAAGCATAACCCGAAATCAATCAGGAAATCCAGCGGATGAAGTAACCTCCGATTTTTATTTAAATGATGGACTCACAGGTAGGTGACATAAAAATGCGGAAATAAACGCCAGCGAGTGTCCGACCCTAACCGGGTTCTTTTGGAGTCTAAGATGTTTGTGTGATTAATTCTGTGGGGAAGAGTCGGAGACTGGAGAAGTCGTCATGGTAATCTGAAGTGGATGAAGAAAGAGAATGATTCCCATCAGAGAAGACCTCACCTATGAGTCACTAAATAAAACTGCGCTGTAATTAATTCTATGTCCCTAAAGCCTGCATACACCTGGTATCTCGCCCCATATGGTCCCTGTATAGTAGTAATATATACATACCTCCCACGTGTCCCTATTTTGGAGGGACAGTCCCTATTTTTAACCCTTGTCCCTTCGTCCCTCTTTTCTCTATAAATGTCCCTCTTTTTCATTTGGGAAATAGATTTGTGTCAATTAACTGATTATCTTGCTTTAAAAAGCATCTGATTGCTTCCCCGCTGTATATTACATAATAATTTACTTAATATTTCATCATTGGATACAATGCAACCCTGAGAATGTGTCCCTTTTTGCTGTCTAAAAAGTTGGCATGTATGTGTTTGGGCGTGGTTAGAGGTGTGTCTTGGTGTGATGTCATATGCTTGGGTGTGGTTAGAGGCGTGGCCTGATGTGTCCCTCTTTGCAATCGCTAAAAGTTGGGAGGTATGTATATACTGCAGAGCTGTGTGTACATGTGGTATTCACCACTATAAGGTTACTGTATGGCAGGAATATTGGTAGTAGTGAAATAGTTTATATTTAGGAATAGTATGGGGTCTTGTAAAATACTCGTGTAAAACGCATCAAAAAATGTGTATGTTTTGGACGCAGATCCATATGCAAAACCCCATAGAAATAAATGGGATTTGTTTTGCGACTGTAAATCCGCTGGGAAAAATGGACAACACTTATGCACTATATATTTCAAAACACTGTTGGCTGTGTTGTCCTAGAATACATCTCGCCATAGACATTAGATAATTGTCACCCAAAACCCATGGATGTTATAAAAGGTTTGGGAGCTGCCCAACAGACCCCAAATGACAAATACCCAAATAAAGAAGGATGGGTCTTGTGGAAACCTTTTTTGTATTAAAATAAGCATTCATGCTGGGTTGATCTGAGCATGCATGTCTATGAAGGAAGAGTCTGCTATTTTATATGTATGACCGCCTTTTGTGTCCCTGCAGTGTGCTGCCATTGTCTGTCCTAAAACTGATGCCACTGCAAGGCGGGGATGATGTGTAGGCATCCGCCTAGGGCACCACTTCATCCCAGACAGAAAAGGGGGGAGCAAGAGAGTATGGAGTGGGCTGAATTTTCCATTGAGGGGGCCTTTGTGCCTTATTTGTCTATGTCCCAGCTCTGTGGCAATGCTTTGTCTAAGGGTATGTTCACACGGAGTAATTGCAGGCTGTACTGCGGGGTTTAATTGCATTGCACTGAAGTACAGCTCGCAATTACGGTAAAATCATAGCACTTACGAGTGCTATAATAAGCAGACGGTTTCCCACGAAAGTGAATGGGGGCCGGCACAGAGTGCATTAGAATTACACGCTGCGCAGTGCGTACTTCAAAAACACCCGGCGTATAGTGGCGCGCACAGTAAGCACCATATAAGCCGTGTGAACCCAACCTAAGAGCGATCACCCATTCCAATCATTCAGCAGGATTCAGGATAATACTGACATCATCCGCAGTTTTTTTTTTTAGTTCTCTTGCAAATATTGCTGACTAATCCATTAGCTTCCGGCCCTTTTGTTATTGCTAATAACCCAGCTGCTGACCGAAAAGTATTGAGCAGCCTGCGGAGCACTAATAAAAAACCTCCAGTGGATTCAAAGAGACTAAATCCATTATAAGAGAGGTGATATTTTGTTTTCATGTCGTGCTTTGGAATGTTGCATAATGTTCTAATAATTAGTGGCCGGCTTGTCATACACACTGTAACAAGTATTAAGTCCTTTTTCCTCAGCACCCAGTGGGTGGCGGTATGCTAGACTTTGTAGGAAAAATGTTGATTTTATTCCAGTTTCCATGGTGATGATTGCGGCTTTGATGAGGCTTGTGTCAGAGCAGGGAGAAGAGCGAGAGGGTGATTTTGCATTGAAACAGCCACCACATCTTGTGTATCTAGTGTGGTCTGGGCATAGGGGAGTAAGAAAGCTACAATGCTCCCATGCTTAAAATATTCCCTTCATGTGCTTGTGAGTATTTACTAGTAATGGTAGGAAGGTCCAGTTAAAGAAATAACAGTAAATCATGTAAGTGATTACACATTGTAGTAAGAATCTAATGCAAAATGGCAACTACAATATGTCCAGGTTACACAACCCAGAAGTAAAGGATGTCATGCATTTTACTTTTTTTTTTTTGGGGGGGGGGGGGGGGGGTTCTTTGATCTGTGATCTGGACACTACCAACTCATAAATAAGATCATTGCTCAAGTAGCACTCAGAGTCAAACTCAAAGCCCATGACCGTCATTTTAGGTGGGTGCAAGAGCTTAGACACAATGAGCAGGAATAGACAAGGTCTGAAAGCAGAAGGGCCTTCTCTTTCCCCAAAAGACGCAGTTAATGCTTAGGAGAGGGAAGGACAGAACAGGGACTAGACACCATAGTGGATTCAAAGCTATGAAGAGCACCACCAGCAACTTATAGGTGATGGCACGGCTCTCGCAGCCCTACACAGGCACCCTAGCCATCCGGAAAGGCCCTTAACCCCTTAAGGACCCAGCCTGTTTTGACCTTCCTGACACAGCCGTATTTTTGAAATCTGGCATGTGTCACTTTATGTGAGAATAACTTTTTGACACTTTTACCTATCCATGTGATTCAGAGATTGTTTTCTCGTGACACATTGTGCTTTAAGTTAGTAAGAAATTTTGATCCATACAATCCTTGCTTGTTTGTGAAAAATATAAAAATTTCATGAAAATTTGAAAAATTTGTCATTTTGAAAGTTCCAAAAATTTCTGTGTGCAAGACAGATAATTATTCACCACAAAATAGTTTATAACTAGCATCTACCATATGTCTACTATAGGTTGGCATCAATTTTAATTTTTTTTTTTTTTTACGACATTGAGGGCTTAGAAATTTAGTAGTAATTTCTCACATTTTCAAGAAAATTTGCAATATACATTTTTTAGGGACCAGTCCAGTTCTGACGTGGCTTTGAGGGACCTGCATGTTAGATAGCTCCATAAATGACTTCATCTAAGAAACTAGACCCCTTGAAGTATTTACAACAGTGTTTAGGAAGTTTGATAACCCTTTAGGTATTTCACAGAAATTAAAAGAACAGTGGAGGTGAAATTTCAAAATTTCACTATTTTTTTTTTTTGGGGGAAAAAACCCCAAACCCCCCTTCCCCCCAAAAAAATTTTAAAAAAAGGGGGAAGGGGCCCAAAAAATTTTTTTTTAAAAAATTTTTCCCCCCCCCGGGCCCCCCCCCCCCCCCCCCCCCGCCCCCCCCCCCCCCCTTTCCCGCCCCCTTTTTCCCCCCCCAAAAGTTTTTTTTTTTTTTTTTAAAAAAAAAAAAAATTTTTGGTTTTTTTCCCCTTTTTTTAAAAAGGGTTTTTTAAAAAAATTTTTTTTAAAAAAATTTTAAAAAAAAATTTTTTTTGGGAAAAAAACCCCAAAAAAATTTTTTAAAAATTTTTTTTGGGGGAAAAAAATTTTTTTAAAAGAAAAAATTTTTAAAAAATTTTATTTTTTAAAAAAAAAATTTGGCCAATTTTTTTTTTTTTTAAAAAAAATTTTTTTTTTCCCATTTTTTTTTTTTTAAAAAAAAATTTTTTTTTGGGGTTTTAAAAACCCCTTTTAAAAAAATTTTTTTTGGGGGTTTTTTTTTTTTTTTTTTTTCCCCCCCCTTTTTTTTAAAAAAACCCCCCCCCCTTTTTAAAAACCCCCTTTTTCCTTTTTTTTAATTTTTCCTTTTTTTTTCCCCTTTTTTTTGGTTTTTTTTTTGGCCCGGTTTTTTTTAAAAAAAAAAAAAAAATTTTTTTTTTAAAAAAAAAAAAAAACCCCCCTTTCCCCCCTTTTTTTTCTTTTTTTTTTAAAATTTATTTTTTTAAAAACCAAACCCCCAAAAAAAAAACCTCCCCAAAAAATTTTTTTTTTAAAAAACCCCGGGGAAATTTTTAAGGGGGGGGCCCCCCCCCCCCAAAAAAAAATTATATTTTTTTTTTTTTAAAAAATTTTTTTTTTAACCTTTTTTAAAAATTTTTTTTTTTTTTTGGGAAAAAAAAAAAAATTTTTTCCCAAATTTTTAAAAAAAAAAGGGGGGTTAAACCCCTTTTTGGGGGGGGGGGAAAAAAGGGGGCCTTTTTTTGGGGGGTTTTTTTTAAAACCCCAAAAAGAAAAAATTTCCCCCCAAAATTTTTTTTCCCCCCCCTTTTTTTTTTTTTTTGGGGGGGGGGAAAAAATTTTTTTTCCCCCCTTTTTCCCGGGGGGAAAAAACCCTTTTTTTTTAATTTTTTTTTTTTTTAAACCCCCCTTTTCCAAAAAAAGGTTTTTTTTTTTTTTTTTTTTTTTAAGTTTTTTTTTTTTTTCCAAAAAGGGGAAAAAAAAATTTTCTTTTTTTTTTTTTTAAAAAAAAAATTTTTTTTTTTGGGGGGAAAAAGGTTTTTTTGGGGGGGGGGGGGTTTTTTTTTTTGGGGGTTTTTGGGGAAAAATTTTTTTTTTTGGGTTTTTTAAAAAATTTTGGGTTTTTTTTGGTTTTAAATTTTTTAAGGGCAAATTTAAAAAAACCCAACCAAAAAGTTTAACCCCCCCAAAAAAATTTTTTTTTTTTTTAAAATTTTTTTAAAAAAAAATGTTTTTTCCCCCAAAAAAATTTTTCCCAAAAAAACCCGGGGCCCTTTTTTTTTTAAAAAATTTTTTTTAAAATTTTTTTTTTTGGGGGGGAAAAATTTTTTTTTTTTAAAATTTTTAAAAAATTTTTTTTAAAAAAAAAATTTTTTTTTTTTTAAAAAAAAAAATTTTTAAAATTTAAAAAATTTTTTTTTTTTTTTTTAAAAAATTTTTAAATTTTTTTTTAATTTAAAAAAATTTTTTTGGGTTTTTTATTTTTTTTTTTTTTTTTTTTTTAAAAAATTTTAAAAAAAAAATTTTTTTATTTTTAAAAAAATTTTTGGGGGTTTTAAAAATTAATTTTTTTTTTTTTTTTTAAAATTTTTTTTTTAAAAATTGATTTTTTGGTTTAAATTTTTTTTGGGTTTTTTGGGGTTTTTTTTTTTGGTTGGGTTTTTTTTGGAGGTATAAAAAAAAAAAATTTTTTTTTTTTTTTTTTTTTTGGGGGGGGTTTTTAAAATTTTTTTTTTAAAGGGGTTGAAAAAGGGGGGAATAAAAAGGGTTTTTAAAAATTTTTTTTTTTTTTTTTCCCCTTTTAAAAAAGGGGGGGGGGGTTTTTTTTTTTTTTTTTTTTTTTTTGGGTTTTTTTTTTTTTTTTCCCCTTTTCCCCCCCTTTTTTTTTTTTTTTTTTTTTCCCCCAAAATTTAAAGGGGGCCCCGGAAAATTTTGGAAAAAAAAAAATTTGGTTTTAAAATTTTTTCCCCAAATTTTTTAAAACCCCAAGGGGGGGGGAAAAAAAAAAAAAACCCCCCCCCCCCGGGGGGGGCCCCCCCCCCCGGGGCCCCGGTTTTTTGGGGGGGGCCCCCCAAAAAGGGGGCCCCCCGGCCCCCCCGGAAAAAAATTTTTGGCAAAAAGGGGGAAAACCCGCCCCCCCCTTTTTTTTTTTTTTTCCCCCCCTTTTTTTTTTTTTTCCCCCCCCCCCTTTTTTTTTAACCCCCCCTTTTTTTTAAAAAAAAGGGGGGGGGGCCCCCGGGTGGTTTATTCAAAGGGGGGTTAAAATTTTTTGAACCCCTTTTTCCCCTTTTTTACCTTTTTTAAAAGGGGGGGTTTTTTTTTTTTTTTTGGGGGGGGAAAAACCCCCCTTTCCTTTCCCCTTTTTTTTTCCCCCCAAAAATTTTTTGGGGTTTTCCCCCCCTTTTTTTTTTTAAAATTTTTTTTTGGGGGAAACCTTTTTTTTTTCCCAAAAGGGGGCCCAAAAAAAAAAACCCCGGGAAACAAATTAAAAAAACCCCCCCCCAAAAAAAAAAAGGGGTTTAAACCCCCCCTTTTGGGGGGGTTTTTTTTTTTAAAAAAAAACTAAGGGTTTTTTTTTTCAAAAAAAACCAAAAAAAAAAAGGGGGGGGTTTTTTTTTTAAAAAAAATTTTTTAAAAGGGGGTTTTTTTTAAAAATTGGGGGGAAATTTTTTTTTTTTTTAAAAAATTTTTTTTTTTTTTAAAAAAAAAAAATTTGGTTTTTTAAATTTTTTTAAAAAAAAAATTTTTTTGGGGGTTTTTTTTTTAAAAATTTTTTTAATTTTTTTGGGGGGAAGTTTTTTTTTAAAAAAAAAAAAAAAATTTTTTAAAATTGGAAAAAAAAATTTTTTTTTAAAATAAAAAAAAGTTATAATATTTTAATTTTTAAAATTTTTTTTTAAAAAACAAAATTTTTTTTTTAAAATTTTTTTTTTTTTTTAAAAAAAAAAAATTTTTTTAAAAAATTTTTTTATTTTTTTTTTAAATTTTTTTTTTTAAAAAAAAATTTAAAAAAAATTTGTTTAAAAAAAACATTTTTTGGGGGTTTTTTTTTTAAAATGGTTTTTTTTTGGGGGAAATTTTTTAAATTTTTTTTTTTTTTTAAAATTTTTTAAAAAATTTTTTTGGGGGGGTTTTAAAATTTTTGGGGTTTTTTTTTTAAACCAAATTTAAAAAAAAAAAGGGGGGGGGGAAAAAACCCCCCCCCAAAAAAACCCCTTTTTAACCCCCCCCCCCTTTTTTTTCCCCCAAAAAAAAAAATTTTAAAAAAAAAAAAACCCCAAAAATTTTTAAAAAAAAAATTTTTTGTTTTTAAAAAACAACCCCAAAAAAATTAAAAAATTTTTTTTTTTCCCCCAAAAAAAAAAACCCCCCAAACCCCCCCACCCAAAAAAAAAAAATTTTTTTTTTAAAAAAATTTTTAAAAAAAAAATTTTTTTAAAAAAAAACCCCAAAAAAAACCTTTTTTTTTTTTAAAAAAAAATTTTTTTTTTGGCCCAAAAAAAAAATTTTAAAATTTTTTTAAAAAAAAATTTTTTCCCCCCTTTTTCCCCCGGGCCAATTAAAAAAAAAAAAAAAAAATTTTTTCCCCCCCCCCCCCCTTTTTTTAAAAATTTTTTTAAAGGGGAGGGGGGAAAAAACCCAACAAAAATTTTTTTAAAAAATTTTTCCCCCCAATTTTTTGGGGCCCCCCAAAACACCCCCCCAAAATAAAAATATAAAAAAAAAGGGGGAACCCACATAAAAAACCCCAAAATTTTTAAAAACCCTTAAAAAAAACCCTTTTTAAAACCCTTATCCCCCCCCTTTTTTAAAAACCCCCCAAAAAATTTTTTTTTTTTTTTTTTAAAAAAAAAACCCCCCCGGGGCCCTTTTTTTTTAAAAAAACCCCCCCCCCCAAAAATTTCCCCCAAAAAAAACCCCAAAAAAAAAATTTTTTTATAAAAAAATAAAAAAAAACCCCCCCCCTTTTTTTTAAAAAAAAAAAACCCCCCCAAATTTTTAAAAAATTTTTTTAAAAAAAATTTTAAAAAAAAAAACCCAAAGGGTTTTTTTTTTTTTAAAATAAAAAAAAAAACCCCCCTTTAACAAAAAAAAAAAAAAAACCCCCAAAAAATTTAAAAAAAAACCCCCCCAAAAAAAAAAAACCCCCCCCAAAAAAAAAAAAAACCCACAAAAAAAACAAAAAAAATATTCCCCCCAAAACAAAAAAACCCATTTTTTAAAAAAAATTTTAAAAAAAAAAAAAAATTTTTTTTTTTTAAAAAAATTTTGGGTTTTTTAAAAAAATTTTTTTAAAAAATTTTTTAAAAAATTTATATTTTTTAAAAAAAAAAAAATTTTTTTATAAAAAAAGGGGGAAAAAATTTTTTTTTTAAATATTTTTGGGGGGAAAAAAAAAATTTTTTTTTTTTTTTTTTTTGGGGGGGGGAAAAATTTTAATTTTTTTTTTTAAAAAAAAAAAAAAAAACCCCGTTTTTTTTTAACCCCCTTTTTTTTTTTTTTTAAAAGGGGGGGGGTTTTTATTTTTTTTTAAAAAAAAAGGGGGGGGGGGGTTTTTTTTTTCCGGAATTTTTTTTTAAAAATTTTTTTGGGGGGAAAAATTTTTTTTGGTATAAAAAAATTTTGGGGTTTTTTTTGTTTTTTAAATTTTTTTAAAGGTTTTAAAATTTTTTTAAAAAATTTTTTTTTTTAAAAAAAAAAATTTTAAAAAAAAATTTTTTTTTTGGGGGGGGGTTTTTGGAAAAAAATTTTTTAAAAATTTTCCCCCCAAAAAAAGGAAAAACAAAATTTTTTTGGGAAAAAAAATTTTTTTTTTTTTGGGAAAAATTTTTTAAAAAAATTTTTTTAAAAATTTTAAAAAAACCCAATGGGCTGGAAAAAATTTTTTTTTTTGGGGTTAAAAAAAATTTTTAAAAAAAAAAAAGGGGGGCCCCAAACTTTTTTTTTAAAAGGGAAAAAAAAAATTTTTTTTTTTTAAACCTTTTTTCCCCCTTTTGGGTTTTAAACCCCCCCCCTTTTTTAAAAAAATTTTTTTGGGTTTTTAAAAATAAAAAAAAAAAAAATTTTTTAAAAAGGGCCTTTTTTTTTTAAAAAAAAAAAATTTTTTTAAAAAAACCCCTTTAAAAAAAATTTTAAATTTTTCCCTTTTTCAAAAATTTTTTTTTTTTAATCTAAAAAAAAATTTTTAAAAAATTTTTTTTTTAAATTTAAATTTTTTTTCCTTTTTTTTTTTAAAACCTTTTTTTTGGGGTTCCGGGGTTTTTAAAATTTTTTAATTGGGGGTTTTTTTTGGTTTTTTTTCCCCCCAAAACCAAAATTTTTTTGGGGGTTTTTTTTTGGGGGGGGGGCCCCCCCAATTTTTCCCCCCTTTTAAAAAAAAAATTTTTGGGGGGGGGGGCCCCCCGGGAAAGGGGGGAAGGGAAACATTTTCCCCTTTGGGCCCCGGGGAAAAACGGGGCCCAAAGGGGGCCCCGGGGTTTTCCCCCCTTTAAAAAGGGGGGGGGGGGGCCCTTTTTTCCCCCCCCCAAAAAAAAAAAAGGGGGGGGGGGAAAAAAAGGGCCCGGGGGAAAAAAACCCCCGGGAAAAAAACCCTTTTTTCGGGGCCCGGGGGTTTTTTTTTTTTTTTAAAAAGGTTTTTTAAAAGTTTTAATTTTTTTTTTGGGGGGGGGGGGGGGCCCCCCTTTTGGGGTTTTAAAGCCAAAAAAAAATTAAAAAAAATTAAAAAAAAACCCCCTTTTTAAAAAAATTCCAAAAATTTTGAAAAAATTTAAAAAAATTAATTTTTTTTCCCCCCGGGGGAAAACCCCCTTTTTTTTTTTTTTTTTTTGGGGGGGGGGGTTTTTTTGGGGGGGAAAAAAATTTTTTAAAAAAAAAAGGGTTGGAAAATTTTGGGGGGAAAACCCCGGGTTTTCCCCCGTTTTTTTTTCCCCCCGGGGGCCCGGGGGGGGGGGAAAAAAGGGGGGTTGGGGTTTTTAAAAAAGGGGGGGCCCCCCCCCGGGGCCCCCGGGGGGGGCCCCCCAAAAAAAAGGGAAAGGGGGTTTTTTTTTTCCCGTGGGGGGGGCCCCCCCAAAAATTTTTTTGGGGTTTTTTTTTGGGGCCCCAAACCTTTTTGTGAGATGATGTGACTTGCTAAAGGCTTCCAAAAACATCAATCAATATACTTATTTTGCGGCGGAGGTTGAATCTCTGTCACTGTGGTTCCCAGTTGAGATTGTATTTCTCACGGAATATAGAAGAATTATTTAAATTTGGCCCGCATGTAGGGAAAACCCCTTTCTTTTTTTTGGGAAAAACCGGTTTTAACAGGAATGACCCAGTTTTTAAGGAGAAATGGTTTTCCCTTTTTGCTATTTAAAGTATAAATGTTTTTTTATAAGAAAAATCTTTCTTGAATTTGGGGGGCAGTCACGGGAAAAGTGTGGAAACTATACTCATTCCATTGTTTGATATTGGGAAAAGGGGAATTTAGACCAGGGGCAAAAAAACTTTAAAAGGAACCTGTGAGTATTTTGAGAGCAGGGGGTGATGGGGAAAGGGGAGAAACTGAGCCCCTGGGAAAATATAAGGGTTTTAAGATAAAAGGGGAGAAGCTGAGCTCTTTTATATATAGGGTTTAAAGTTTTAAAATAGGGAAGAAGCTGAGCCTGTGAAAACAAAGGGGTATATGATTTGAAAGGGGGAGAAGCTGAGCTCTGTGGGTATATTGGGTTATATGAAAAGAGGAGAGGATTTAGTCTGTTTGGGAAAATAAAAAAAAGGTGTTTGTGAATTTTTTAAGGGAGAGAAGCTGAGCTTTTGTGATAAATAGGGTTATATGAAAAGAGGAGAGAAGCTGAGCCTCTGTGATATATAGGGTTAATTTGATAGAGGGAGAAGCTGAGCTCGTGATAAAAATAGGGGAAAAATGATAGAGGGAGGAGAAAACTGAGCTTTTTTGTACATAGGGGTTTTAAAGATAGGCCCTTTTTCGGGGGTATTAAAAATACAAATAATTTAAAAAATTTTTTTTAAAATACCTTTTTTAGGTAAATTTGTATTTCTTAATCAAAATACTTTTTTTTTTTCAGGGAAATTTTTTTTGTTTGTAAAATTAAAAAACTTTTAAAGGAAATATTTTTTTGTATTTTTTAAATTTTCTTTTTAAATTCAAACAAATGTGTAAAATTTAAAAAAAACCCCCGGGCCCCACCGCACTTAAAAAAAAAACAAAAAGCCGAGTCACTTTTTCAAATTCCCCATTTTCCCCGTATCTCTTTCAAGGTCGAAAAAAGGAGGAGGGGGAAAATTCCAGCGGTTCCAGCAACACAAAATCCGCCTTGAAAAGGGGAAACGGGGATTTATTTTTAGTTTTTAAAACATTCCCCATCGCGTAAAACCATTCCGTAAAAATTTCCGTAAAATACTCGAGTAAAAAGCCCACCCCCGGGTATAAACTGAGGGGCCCCAAATTTTAAAACCCCAAAAAAATGGGGAAAACGTAATTTTCTCGAGTATAAACCCAGGGGGGGGAAACCCCCCATTGGGAGAAAAAAAATTTTTCATGTGCATTAACAGTTATAACTCCCCTGTGCCTCAAAAGTAAAATAAATTTAACCCCATCATTTCCCCCACATTAACCCCCCGTGTGCCTCAAAATGGTTACTGATATGTGAAGACATGGAAAGGGAAAAATTAGGGATCTTTATTTAAATTTAAAGGCCCTTATTTTGTACCCCTTTTGGTTTTCCCCCACCCCCAAAATTTGGGAAAACCCTTATTAAAAGGGCACACAGGGGTTTAAAATGAGGGACATGAAAGGGGGTTTAACTGCTTTTAAAAGTGGGAACAAAAATGGTTTACTGTAACTAAATTAATATCCCCCAAAAGCCTGGGGCATTAAAAGGCATAGTTTTCAAAAGGGGAAAGGGAACCGTAAGTTTTCCCCTTTATTGTTTGCATCCCCTTCCCTGTGACCCGACATTTTTCTATAGGGTCCCGGGCCCAATGAATCCTGGCCACTGACAAAAATCTGCAGGATAAAATGCTAAACCTAGTGGGCTAAAGGACCTCTGATCCTTTTTTTTGTTTTTATTTTCAAATTTTTTTTTTAAAATTTTTTTAAGTATTTAGTATTTGGAAAAAAAAATTTTTTAAAATAGTATTTAGTATTTTTATTTTAAAAAACTTTGGGGTTAAAATATTTAAATATTTGTATTTAAAAAAACTTTCCCAAAGTAAATTTTTTCCCCGGGAAAACCCCTGATGATAGAGGGAGAGGAGCTGAGGTCTGTGATATATAGGGTTTTTATGAAAAAGGAGGAGGGGGGGGGGAAAAAAAAAAGCTGAGCTCCCTTTATATTAGGGTTATTTTTGAAGAGGGAGGGAAAGGGAAAAAAACTGAGCTCTTTGTTTTATAGGGTTATATGGTTTGAGGAGAGAAAAAAGGCTCTTTTTTTGGGGGAATTAAATAGGATTTATAATTTTTTTGATAGAGGGGGAAAGCTGAGCTCTAAAGATATTTAGGTTATATATAAGGAGAGGAGCGGAAACTCTGTGACAAAATGGGGTTTTTATGGGGAGAGGAGAGGAGCTGAGCTTGTGAAAAATATAAAGGGGTTTTATTATATAGGAGAGAAAGCCCGGGGCTCCTTTTGATATATAGGGGTTAAAAATGAAGGGAAGGGGGTGGCTTTTTGTGATTAAGGGTTTTATGATAGAGGGGGAAGCTTTATCTCTGTGATATATAGGGGGTTAAAATGAAGAGGGGGAGAAGCTGAGGTCTGTGATATTGGGGTTTATATGATAAGGGAGAAGTGAACTCTGTGTATTAGGGTTATATGATTTTGGGAGAGAAGGAGCTCTGTGAAATAGGGTTAAGATAGTGGAGGAGCTGAACTCTGTGATATATAAGGTTATATTATTTGATGCTGAATGTCTGAGTAAAAAGTAGAGAAATCTGTGAAAGTAAAAGGGCTGCTTACCCTGCCCATACAGTGATTGAATTTGCTTTTATACCTCTCTATCGGGGAAAGCTACAATATGTATGGGGGTGGGGTACGCGGACTCCTACTGCACTTAAAGGAACCGTCACATAGGTTATCCCCCCTTTCTGAGGGCAGACAACTAGTGTCAGACCGCTGTTTCCCGCGCTGTGTCCCCTTTTTCGAAAAATGCTGTAGTTTTAGATTTACCCTCAAATTTATTCAGAGCAGGGGGTTAGCTCCACCCACCCAAAAACTGCCCGCCGACTGACAGTTATTTATGTTTTCCTATTGTAAAGGATGCCCCTGCGACCCTCGTCCCGTCCCCGGTCGCAGGCGGAATCCCGTGCCCCGACTCTTTGAGCCGGCGCCCCGTCCCGCACCTCGGGTCCGGGGTCCTCCCCGACGGCCCGCGCTCCCGGCCCTCTCGGCCTCCCCCTCGCCCCCTTCTCCCCCCCGCGTCCCTCCCGCCACCTCCCCCCGCGCGACCCCCCCCACCCCCCCCCCCGCTTCCCCCCGCCCCCGGCCCCCGGCTCTGCCCGCGCCCCCCCTCCCCCCCGCCCTCCCCCTCCCCCCCCTTGCCCCCCCTGCCCCCCCCCACCCCCATCCGCTCCCGCCCCCCTCCGGGGGGGTTACACTCCCCCGGCCGCGCCACGCCCCCCGTGCCTCATCCTGCTGCCCGGTTCCCAATGACTATACCCGGCCTCGCTCTTTTGCCCCGTCCTCTCGGTCTCTCGGCGTGCGCGGCACCGCCCCTTTAAGGAGCGCTGCGCACGGCCTTCCTAGGATTTAAAGGGACCAGTGCGCCGGTAATTGGCCATTGCTGGGCACTGTTTCCTATTTTAGCCCAGCCTCTTCCCAGTGCCTTTGCCCGGATCTTGTAGTGCTTCATGCCTATTTGGTGTAAAGCGTTTCCAGAAAGCTGTCTCGCCTACCGTGTACCGAACCCGGTTTTGCTTAAGTTTAGTCGACCGACGTTCCTTGCCCGCCTGCCCTACCTTCTGCCTGTTCTACGTCACGAACCACAGCCGCTGCCCTGACCTTACTTGCTGTCCCCGACTATGAGCTTGACTGCCCGATTCTGTACCTCGCTCTACCCTTGGCCGCCACCACAGCAAGCCCCAGCCAGTGAGAGACCTGTTTACCTCCCGGCTGCAGCAAAGTCCAATCCCGTTTTTGCGGCGGCGCTCCTGGTGAATACCGTGGACCCACTTAGATTCCACGTGCCCTGGTGTGGGCTTACGCCATCGCCTGCGGTGGTTCCAGCGGATCCACCTCCAGACCATAACAGTAAGATCCTCCGGCCATGGAATCCCGGCCAGTGCGTCCTTGCCGAGCGTGCGCCAATAACACCACCGACGTTGGTCAAGCAATCAAAACAGATCGCCAGCAAGCCACTAGCAGCTCGAGACTCTCCTCCATGATGCAAGCCGCTCATCACCACCTCAAGCAGCAGCAGTCGTCTGCAGTGGTTCCCCCCCAGCCATGTCGCTCCAGTTGTGTCTAAGCTCCGCTTGGCCATCGCCGACAAAGTATCGAACGGGGAACCCTAAGGCCAGCATGGCTTCATCACCCAGTGCCCTTCATGAGTAACTTATGGCTGGCAGTTTTTGCCCTTCTAAAGACCAAGGTGGCCATTGTGGGTCAGCTCCTCTCGGTAACAGCCTTGCCTGGGCAACTCCTCTCTGGGGACCGGAGGCGATCACCGGTCACCGCTGACCTGGTGACATTTCTACAGGAATGTCCGTTAGTGTTCTTCTGACAGACCTGCCCACGCTTCGTCTGCTAGAGACCGCACCTGTTAACCTGCAACAGGGAACGCCTCCGTGGGAGACCTACGCCGAGGCTGTTGCCGCACACATTGCATCTAGCTGGCTTGGGGAACGAATCAGCGTTTGGCTCCACCTTCAGGAAGGGTCTCTCCAGCCAGATTAAGGAAGCCCTCCCTCGGCCGTCCGGCTGACCATACGTCTTCTTTAAGCGAGCTCATCCATTTGGCTAACCGGATTGATATCCGCTTCACAGATAGACGCTAGGACTCCGCCAAGATCAAGTACCCAGTCCTAAACCCGGACGTCCGCCTTCCCCCCGTCCTGCTCCGGTGTTTGCAACGCCTCCACATCTTCCTCCCCATCCCAGCCGTGGAAGAGGGCCATACCTGTGGATAGAGCCCACCGACTCCGCAGGAACTTGACCAAACGTCGTAAGGAAAACCATGGCTCTACTGTGGCTGCCCTGAACATCTCCTCAGGGGTTGCATGGCTCCTTCCGCTGGCGGCCGGGAGACGAGCGAGCACACCTGGCTACGTGGGAGAGGGCTTCCCTAGGGGTTTTGCAGTCCCTCTCCTCGTCTGAATCATACCCGACCCTGGTCAGCACTGAAGCCGAGTGACCGGCACTTTCAGCTTCAGCTTCGCTGGACTCCCGCTTCTGCTGGGAACTTCTTGGCACGCTCTATGCCGTGGTGTCTCAACACCATCTTCCCGGGTTTCTCCTGGAGAGACCCCTATCCATCTCCTCCGTCAGTGAGGAGATCCTCAGCGATCTAGTCCGTTAACCGTAGGAGCCACTGGTTCCTTCCAAATTGGAGCACTGCATAAGAGAGAGTCTGTCCGTTCTATGTGTTACCCCGGTCATCCGACGCCCATCCCTATTGGTCTTCCGTGGCAGCAGCAACATGCCCCGGTGCTTGACTGCAGACTGGCGAAGTTTTGCGATGGGGTCCAGATGGTCGGTCTCGCTGTTTGGTGGCGCCGTTCGCCCGGTGGCTACCGCTTCTCCGGTAACCGACTAAAGCTCAAGCGGGTCTCGCCCACGTCATATCGGTGAGTTTCTGATGTCTTTTTCCAGAAGCAAGCAGAAGAACCTTGCCGCCACATCGTCCATGTGATTGCCCTATTGATCTTCTGCCGGTACCAGCCCCTCCTCGGGCAGATGTCTATACCCTTAAAATCCGTTCCTGAGACAACCAAGCCATGTCTGAGTACATCCGGGAAAATCTACAGAAGGCTTTATTCGAAAGTCCTCCTCTCCCGCGTGAGCATATTCTTCTTTGTGGAAAAGAAGACAGGCTCCTCTACGACCCTGCATCGACTACCATGGGTCTGAACAAGAATCACGGAAAAGAAACCGGTACCCTCTATACCGTTGATGCACCGAACTAGTCTACCGTCTATACAGGGCGCAAGGGTCCTTTTCCAAGCTGATCGAGAGGGGCCTACATTTGGTCCGATCGCAAGGGCGATGAGTGGAAGACGGCCTTCAACACCAGAGACGGCCACTTCGAGTACCTTGTTGATAGCCTTTTCGGACTCTGTAATGCGCCTGCCTTCTTCCAGAGTTTGTTAACGATGTTCTTCAGGGATTTTCTCTATACCTGTGTCGTGTCTACCTGGACGAACCAATCCTGATATACCTCCTGATCTTGGAGACTCACCGCCTTCCACTCCTCAAGTGCTACAAAGCGCCTACGTGCTAATCACTTGTATGCCAAATTAGGGGAAGTGCCTCTTCCATCAAGTCAGCCTTCCGTTCCTGGGTTAAATTATCTCGGACCAGGCTACGGATGGGACCACATCCAATGTCAGCCGTATCCAATGCCACGCCAGGGGCCTGCGGGCCATACAACTGGTTCCCTGGGCTGATGCAACTTCTACACCAGGCAGTTTATTTCCGCACCTCTCCACGCTGGTGGCTCCCTTGTGGCCCTTACGATGAAGAAAAAAGCGTCAATCCACGGAGCTGGCCTTTCCGGGGCCAAGGAAGCGTTCTCCAAGCTAAAAGTGCCTTTGCATCTGCCGTCCATCCTGTCGCGGCCAGACCCAGCGGACGCCCTTCTCTGCTTGAATAGACGCCCACAATCGGTAGGGCGGCTGGAGCAGTCCCCCCAACGCAAAAAGGTCCCCACAGGCAAAACAGTCACATGTGCCATTCTGTTTCTAAAACCTTTTTCACAGGCGGGAGATGAAATAACACCATTGGAGATCGGGGAATTAGTTAGCCATAAAACTGGCCCTGGAAGAATGGCGATATTGTGTCTGGAAGGGGCCCCCTGTCACCCCATTTGTATCTACTCAGGATATAAAAACCTCTCCAGTACCACCAGACTGGCCCAGCTACTTAATCCACTCCAGCTAGGTGTCGCATTTCTTCTCCCGCTTTATTTTTCCAGATTTCCATTTTCCGCCCTGCCGAGAAAAACGTGAAGGCAGATGCCCTCCTCCCGATCCTTAGCCGACGTGGTGGGTTGAAGAAGCGATCCCAATCACATAATTCCTCACCGAACGCCTTTATCTCCGCAGCCCCTGTCGTCCTCCCGGAACTGTCCACCACCGGGAAGACATAACGTCGCACCTGCGCTCGCGTATGCGTAATCCAGAAGTGGGGTCACCTGCTCGCTGTGGCCGTGGGCATTCCGGTCCCACAACGTTCTCTCCTGTTTTCCTTCCCGGTTTCACTATTGGTGGCAGAACCTCGCTAAGACGTTAAGAGTTTCGTCAAGAGCGGGGTACCTCATGGTCCAGTGCTCGCAACAAGGCTCCTCTACACAAGCCGGCAAGGTCCTCTTGCAACCCACGCTGCCCATTCCCTACGCAACCATGGTCTCACGTAGCGATGTGAGCTTCGATAACCGACCCTACCCCCCACCTGTCGTCCGGTAATACTTTTGTGTGGGTGGTGGTAGACCGGTTTTTCTAATATGGCACATTTTTGTCCCCTTGCCAGGTCTGCCTTCGGCACCGCGCCTGGCCGAGCTATCTTTGTCGCTCCACATTTTTTCGTTCTGCTACGGTCACTCCTCTCCAAATCAATCTCTGATCGGAGGTGGGGTGCCAGTTGTTTCTAAATTCTGGGCGGCCCTTTGCGCTAAACTCCAGGTGATCTTGACTTCTCCTCGCTGTACCACCCTCAGACGAATTGGCCAGTGGAGAGAGTGAATCAAGTTCTGGGAATGTTACCGCTGCGCCCACTGACTTGTCTGCACGGCAAAAATGACTGGGCCAACTACTTTCGCTTGGCAGGAATTTTCCGTATATTTCCCTAGAGACAGAGTCCGCGGGTGCCTCTTCTCCTTCTACGTTGTGTACCGGCTTACATCCCCGCGCGCACTCTCTCCCACCTAGCATGCTCATCCGAGGTCCCAGCTGCTGACACCAAAAATCTTGTCTCAGGACATAGGTACCATTTGGTCCCTGACGCCCCCAATCTCATGCCCTGCTCCGTGCTCTGACCGCATGAAGGCGCATCAGATAAAAGAAGAAGCCCCTCCTCCTGTCTCTCCCCGGTGTGATAAGGTGTGGCTGTCAGCCCGATATGTTCCGCACTCAAAAAACCCCATCCTACAAACTGGACCGCCGCATTGTATGACCCACTCGAGGTCCTTAAGCGCATAAACCCGGTGGCCTTATAAACTCCGGCCCCTCCTACCTTGCGTATCCACGAACATCCTTCATTCCCGCTACTAAAAAAACCCCTGGTCCCTTATAATCGCTGCTCTCAGAAGGCAGTCCATCCTCCGTTCTGTGGCTGATGCAGCTAATGTACTATTGTGTTAAAAAATCCTGGTATGAGGAGGCAAGAGGGAAACGATATTTTCTATTCGACTGTAAGGGGTGTTCGGGCCCAGAGGTAATATCGTGTGGAGCGGAGGAGAACATCCCGGAACCGCAGCATTATTCAGAAATTTCTCCAATCTAAAAGAGAATGGGGACCCAAGGGGGGGTAACTGTCCACGGATGCCCCCTGCGACCCGCGTCCCGGGGTCGCAGGCGCATCCGTGCCCCGACTCTGAGGCGGTCGCCCCCGTCCCCGCACCTCCTGTCCGTGGTCCGCTCATCCCGCTGCCGGACCCCCAGTTGACTTGACCTGGCCAGCTCCTGCCCCTGTCCTGTCTCGGTCTCTCTGGCGTGCGCGGCGCCGGCCCCATAAGGGAGCACCAGCCGCAATCATAGAGATTTAAAGGGACAAGTGCACCGTTAATGGCCATTGTCCGAGGGCACTGTTCCTTTTTTTATAGCCCATCCTCGTTCCCAGTGGCCTGGCCTGATCTTTAGTGTCTCATTTGCCTATTGGGAAAGCGTTCGCAGGAAAGCCTTGTCTCGCCTACCAGTGTAACCGAATCCTTTTGCATACGTTTATCAGACCACGAATCCTTGTCCGGCCTGCCCTACTTCTGCCTGTCTACGTTCACGAACCACAGCCGCCTGCCCTGACCTTTCTTTCCGTCCCCGACTTACGACCTGACTGCCAGATTCTTTACCTCGCCTACCCTTGGCCGCCGACCGCAGCAAGCCCCGCCAGTGGTATGTGACCTGGTGGACTCCCCCGCAGCAAGTCCCTCCCGCTTTGCGGCTGGCTTCAGTGAATACCGGGACCCCACTAGATTCCCACTCGCCTGGTGTGGTCTTACGCCATCAGCCTCGGTGGTCTAGCGGTTTCCACCTGCCAGACCGAAACACCTATCAAAGTAATCAGGTTTTGTCAGTTGAGGTGCGGGGCTAGCCTCAGATGTGCGGGGATTGAAAAAGACCGAAACAGCAGGTCTGATACTACCTTGTTCTGCAGGGGGCATAAACTATGTGACAGGTTCTCTTTAAGAAGTCCAGTCAGAATTTACTCTGCTTTTTACTCTGAAGTCGCTTTTTACTCTGAAGTCACTCTCCAAACCATATAAGCCTATGGCTATGTCTACATAGCTTATGTTAAAATATCACTCAAAATCTAACGGCATTTTAACATTGCGCAAAAAACACGTTTGGTTTTTAGATTTCTCACCGGCCTGGTACATTAACTGTATGGGAATCAAACGTGAATCCGGCGGAAGATAGAATATGCCGGGTAGACTACAGCACGGATTTTCTGTTGCTACCTGTCGGCACTATTTATAGTCAGATTTTCAGGAGGTTCTAAATACTGAATCCTCCGAAAATCCGACCAGAAACAAGTGCTGTATAGAAATGGCCAAAATATCACAGAACTCAGCTTCTCTCTCTCTCTCTGTCGCATCCTACACTCATTTAGGGAAGCATAAACCACCTGACCAGTTCCCTTTCAAGCTCCTGGAGCTCACATCAAATTTGTATTGGGCCCTAAGTGAGACTGGATCTGAGCAGAGTCCCTGCTCTATGGTGCTCATATGTCCTGATTCAGGTATGGACAATTACTTCAGGCGTTAGGAGCCGCTTTGCTATTTTAGTAGCCAAGCAATAACTTGTATGTACAGTGGGGAAAAAAAGTATTTAGTCAGCCACTAATTGTGCAAGTTCTCCCACTTAAAAAGATGAGAGAGGACTGTAATTCACATCATAGGTAGACCTCAACTGTGAGAGCCAAACAAGCCAAAGAACAATGAGCAAACAAATCCAGAAAATCACATTTTCTGATTTGGAAAGAATTTATTTGCAAATTATGGTGGAAAATAAAGTATTTGGTCAATAACAAAAGTTCATGTCAGTACTTTGTTATATATCTTTTGTTAGCAATGACAGAGGTCTTCACAAGGTTGGCACACACTGTTGCTGGTATGTTGTCCCATTCCTCCATGCGGATCTCCTCTAAGAGCAGTGATGTTTTGGGGCTTTCGCTGGGGGCAACACGGACTTTCAACTCCCTCCAAAGGTTTTCTATGGGGTTGAACCCTGGAGACTGGCTGGGCCACTCCAGGACCTTGAAATCTTCTTACGAAGACACTCCTTCGTTGCCCTGGGGGTATGCTTGGGATAAATTTCAGCTGAAAAGACCCAGACACGTTTTATCTTCAAAAACCCTTGCTGATGGAAGGAGGTTTGCACTCAAAATCTCACGATACATGGCCCCATTCATCCTTTCATGTACACGGATCAGTCGTCCTGGTCCCTTTGCAGAGAAACAGACCAAAAGCATGATGTTGCAACCCCCATGCTTCACAGTAGGTATGGTGTTCTTTGGATGCAACTTAGCATTCTCTCTCCTCCAAAGACGACGAGTTGTGTTTCTACCAAACAGTTCTACTTTGGTTTCATCTGACCACATGACCTTCTCCCAATACTTTTCTGGATCATCCAAGTGCTCTATAGCAAATTTCAGATGGGCTCGGACATGTACTGGTTTAACCCCTTAAGGACCCAGCGTTTTTTTTTTGTTGACACGTTCATTTTTCCCTCCTCACCTTCCCAGGCCAAAAACCTTTTATTTTTCCACCTACATAGACATATGAGGGCTTTTATTTTTGTGGGACAAGATGTACTTTTAATGGTGTTTTCACTGTACTATACAATATACTCGGAAACCGCAAAAAAATTCCAAGTGGACAAATTTGCAATAAAACGTTTTTTCGACTTTTTTTGGGGGTGTTTGATTTTTAGGGCGTTCAATTTTTTGGTTAAATGCATCCGGCAATACCAAACATTGGGTTTTTTCTGTTATTTTTGGTACCGTAAAAAAAAATTCTAAACATTTTCTTTTCTGAAATTTGCCCGCGCGCCAATTGTGTCCCAATTTATTTTTTTGTACAACACCTATTGGACGTCCATGGGGGGGCAATTTTTGGGGGCTGAATGTACTTTTATCCTAGTATTTTTGAAGATCACTTTTTTTATCACTTTATTCCTTTTTTGAGTGACGTAAAATAACAAAAAACCGCAATTTTTGGCTTTTGGGAAATTTTTTCTTTTCTACGTTTTCAGCGTACAGATAAAGTTATATTTTTATAGTCAACTTTTTTCGGAGGGGGGGATCCAAAAGGAAACGTTTTTATTTTTTTAAAATGATTTTTTTTGAAAAGGGAAAGGGCTGTTTTTAACTTTTTTTTTTTGTACTTTAAAATTTATTTTTTCACTGTACATTGATCCCCCTAGGTGTTTTGACCCGGGGGGGCGAAATTTGTTTACAGTCAATGCATTGCATAGACAATAGAAACTGTACCAAATGGGGTTTTCCCCCACTTCCTTCTACCCGGAAGTGGGAAAACCCGGGGACAGGGCGGGTGATGGGACCCTTTCACGGGGTTCGGACGCTAAAAACCTATGCTGTGGTGACGCCGATCACCCTGAATCGGTCGCGGACATCCCCCTACAAACCCCCTTGGGGGGCCCTGGGACGTACCAACTCCAATCGTTAAGGTTAAAAGGATTTTTTCGTTTGAACTGTTCTGCTTTTCGCTTTTTCTCTGAATTTAATTTGAAATCCAGGGCATGTCCCCTCTTAGCAGCTGTCTCTCCTCCCAGGTTGTCTCCCCTCACTGAAGAACTGTGACACACATTTTGTATAACAGGGGATGCAGAATGTTGTCTGGATATAGCCTCGTGCCTGCTTATGTCTGCCACCTTCAGGCTCCACAAGCTCCTTGCTGTGCTATCTGCAGTTATATGTAATAGAAAACTAGCTACTTAATTTATCTTAGTATCCCTTTCTCTAGCACTGATATGGGAACTCTCAATCCCACCATAAGTCATAGCAAAAAATAGCAATCCGGGTATTCCATAAAACATAGATTTTTATTCTTTTCGCCTTTAAAAAAACATACAATACCCACTCTCTTTGGGGTTTATCAAAAATGAAGCATTTATATGGAACTAAGGATAGTTGCGGGGGACGCCGTTCAGTTCGTGTCCACAGACCATTGGTCTTCATCCGGGGGTTTTTGGGGGTACGCCAGGAGACCGGGGCCCGAGCACACTCGGGTTTCGACGTTTCGAGACAATGTTGCCTCTTTTTTCAAGCCGTTTTTTTTGCATAGCAGTTATACACACAATAACTGTAGGAGTGTACACCCCCCCCCTCCTCCCTTCCCGTTACTAGAGAGGGGAAATATATGACTGGGTTTTATTCAGTTATACACACAGCCTTAACTATGTGACTTGAAAGTCACAATGGGGTCTGTGCCTTTAAAAAACCCGTAATTGCCCAATCATTTCCCCCAGAGCGGGGGAAAGTTTAAGCCACACCCTTGGTTTCACTAAAATTTAAAAGCTCAGAGGGGAGAAAACAAGTGTTGCAGGCACCAAACATGGGGCAGGGGCGTGGCCAGGGAGTTTTTTTCTGTGGGCATATCCCCAGATGAAGAAATGTCGCCAACCAATCACAGGCAGGGGGCGTTCTTGGGGGGGAGGATCCCGGGGGAGGGGGCGGTCCCGACCACACAGCAGAAACAGAATAAATTTACAGAAAACCCATATCTCCCTAAACCAAGTGCCCTGAGGTAATGAAACCCCCAAATTAAAAAAATTTCTTATTTTTACGTCCCCAAATTTTAAAGGAGGAAATATTTTTTGTAATTATAAAACCCCCTTTTAAGCGGGGGAACACGTCGGGGAAACTGCGGGATCTGAGTCTCGGGACGGCTAGTGGGTTTACGATATTAGCCTTTGTTACGTTGGTCCCCCGTGTGGTTCGGGGTTTTTTGCCCCCCTTTTTCTTGGGGATCATTTTGACACCACGGGGTGAGACCCTTGGGATTTTGGGGAGTGTGACGTTTGGGGTTTGGGAAGGGACGGGTTGTCTTTTATACTAAATAAGTTAAAACAGGTGCTATTTCTACGGGTAATGGGGAGCCACAGAGAAGCCTCCTTAAAGGGAAGGGTTTGTTACAGGCCAGTGAGAGCCAGAAATCTTGCTTGTTTGTGGGTGCCCAAAATACTTTTTTTCCCAAACATAATTGGGGCAAAAAAATTTCTTTCCAAATCAGAAAATTTGATTTTCAGGATTTTGTTTTCTCATTTTTGTCTCTACAGTTGAGGTCAACCTATGATGTAAATTTAAACGGGCCCTCTCTAAATTTTTTTTAAGTGGGAAAAACTTGCAAAAATTTGGGTTGTCTGACTAAATACTTCTTTTCCCCACTGTACATGAACTCAAAATCTTAGGCACCATCAACCAAAATTCAGGTTCTTTGGCTCTCATGATTTGTCCAGTTCTGCCTTAATACAGAATATGGTTGTCCACTTAGAACAATCAAAATGACAAAAAAGTGCCTCCATATACATAAAGAGAACCTGACATGTCTATCAGTAAATATATGTTACCAGTGCAATAACCAGTTACCATTCCGGAGCATCTTTTCTGAAAACTCTGTGATATATGGTGCTCTTGTATTAGTTCTAGAAATCAATTGCTGAATGAGTCACATGGGTGTTAACTTTTCAGTGTTCAAAGGGGTGTTTTTGGTTTTTAGAAACCAAATTTGGACAAAGTAAAAGACTGGCCAAAACCTCTTCCTCCCACCCCAACCCCTTTGGGTTTAAGAAACCCAGTGACAGTTTTAGAAATTTCATTTAAGGCCCTTAAATGGGAACAGCATAACTCAGAGATAGAAAGAAAGGGCAAAAGGGAATTTTTTGTTTCTAAGGGATCACTTTTTCCCTTAAATGAAAAAAACAAGTCAGCATTTTTTAAAATTCCTTTCAAACTGGCAACTATTTTTAATTTGTTAAGCAAGTAATATGATGTTTTAAAACTTTGGCTAAATAGGGTTTTTTTTTAGTAGAGTTTCCCAAAGTTTTGGGGGCCCCCCCCCCCCCCCAATGTATGAAAACTGTCTAGGTCTAAAATTCAGAGCGCCCCTCTCGTTTTTCCAGAGCACTATATGAAAAAGAAAGGGGGGCCCCTGATTGGTTGCTAGGGGGAACAAAATGAAAATTTTGACCCAGACACTTTTCATACTTTTGGGGCCCCAGGTGTTTAATTTGGGCATTTGTTCAAATTTTATTAGCAAAACAAAATAACCGGACTGGAAAGGGGTAAATTATAAGTAGAAATTTAAAATTATTTTAAATGTATTGTTTGTAATTCAATAAGAAAAGTTGCCTTAAAAATTTTTCTCACTTATGAATTTACCTTTTTTTGGAAAGACTTTTTTTTCCATTTAAATGACAACAAGAGGCCCCCCTGCGGGGACGCCCTAAAATACTGTGTTGTCCGTTCCCCCTTTCTCCCGTCCAATTTTGCGAAAATTTAATGGGGTTTTTTTTTTTTTTTTTCAGGGCAATATTTCACTTTTTGTTCCATTTCGCCCATTATTAGATTTTGTTGTTCTTTTCGTAAACTTATCAAAAAATCCAAATCTTTTGTGAAACAATGGAAAATGTATTTTTCGAGCCGGGGGGGAAGTGGGAGTTCTGCTGCGGGGTTTAAAATACAACAAAAAACTGAAAAGGATAACAAAAAATTTATTTGTTTTGGTTTTTTGAACGGACTGGCTTTTGCATAATTTTAATGAATTTCCCTTTTCCCCTAGAGTCTTGTATCTTATCTCTACTACTGATTGATATCCAACACTTGCTATTTTTTGTGGTCTTTTGAAATAAACCCTAGAAGTCTATCTGCGGCATGGGGGGTTCTTTGCCATAGTGTTTTGCTATGGGGCTGCTTCCCGTCTTTAAATCACTGGCCCGGCCCTTTTCCACCTCTTTCCTCCCTACCCATGCCTCTCCCCTCTGCCAAACCCTTCAATGGCTTCCCCCTTGCCCCGCGGAATTTAAATTTTAAGCTACTAACCATGAACCCACAAGGCTCTCCATGAAACCCCTCCCCTCCCTTCATCTCTGCCCTAATTTTTCCAATATTCCCCCCACGGGAAATCTCCGCTCCTCAAGGGACCTTTTTCTCTGCTCTCCCCCTTTTCAGCTCCCTTTACCCCCAACCTTTTCCAAACTTCTCCCGTGCTTTAACCCCCACTCTGGGAAATCACTTCCCCCCAAAACATCAGACCCCTCCTCCACTTTCACCCCCTTCCAAAAACAACCTGAAAAACCCAATTTTTTTTAAAGGGTTTCCTATAACCCTTTACAAAAATTGTTTTACTACTTCCCCCAAAACATGTTTTGCCCCCTCATCCCTGTTTTTTTTCCCCCTCCTTGTAGTTGTAAGCCCCTCGCGGGTTTGGTTTTCCCTCTCCTCGTCGTGCCAATTTGTCAAATTTTACCCTTATCACTGTACTCCGTTTGACTTATGTAAATTTTTTGTAAACCCCCCCGAATGTACAGGCCCTTGGGAAACAATGGCGCTTTTTTAAATAAATTATTTTAAAAAAATATGGAGCCTAGAGACTGAGGGGGCCCCACTTGGTACAAGAAAATTTTTTCTCTCTATAAGGAACAAGCAGTTAGTGGCTTTCTGCTCTCCAGCACTTTTATGTATTTTCCCTTTAAAATTTAAAGGGGGTATTATTTATACCCTTTTAAATTTTTGCTACTTTCGCCCTTGTTTTACATAACCATTATTTAAATTTGCCCAACTTTTTCTGCAGCACTTTTCAATAAAAGGGGGAAAAATTTTCAGACAAAAAGACCCGACATTACACAATGAAAAGCTACTTTCAAATGAGGGCCAAGGTGTGGGGCCCCCGCCAGCAAGGCCTTACAATCTATTAGGGTGTTTTGTGTGAGATTTTAAAAGGGAAAAAAGACTATTTTAACCAAAGGTTCCAACCATGTTACATAAATGTGGGGGTGGATTTTATAGAATTTTGGATGAAAACCCGCCACCCTGACAGTACTTTTAAAAAACAGATAAGGGTCTCGAGTTTCCCTAGAGTAGGGGATTGGGTGTGTGTGATCAGGGGAGGCAATGCATTTTGGTGGCCCTTGACAAATACAGGCCCAAAGGCGGCCCCCCCCCCCCCCCCAAAAAAAATGGCCCCCCCCCACACGAATTCCTCTCACCCCCCGCGCCAGGTCCTGTCCCCTAATTTCTCAATTTAACATAGCTCCAAATCCATCTCCTCCAAACAGTAAAAATACAATACAAAAAATTTCTTTTTTAAAATCGCTCCCCTACGGTTTTGACCCCTGGGAAAAACAAATTAAAAAAAAACAGTCACCCAAAAAATCCACCGATACATGGAAACAAACTACCCGACGAATTTATTAATAAAAAAAAATCCCTTTAAAAACCCAGGGCCCAAAAATATTTTCCCACTTTAAGGGGTCAAAAAATCCTGCCGACCCTGAAAAAGCAACCCCCACATGTACCATCCGTTGTTTTAAAAAGGCTTGATTACATATACCACCCCCCATACAGTACCCAAATGTGGTAGATTCTAGTTGTAGTAGGCTCGCAAAATAAAAAGTGAAATTTCCCGCAGTTACATTTAGTGCTCACCCGGAGAGTCTTTTCCCGGTCAGTGTCTTTTACTTTTCCCCCTTTTTTCTCCTCCGGTTCCCACCTTCCCTGTGATTTCTCCCCCGGAACAATACCGTCCCCCGGGGAGATTTGGGCACAAATATCTTAGAACCTCACATTTCCATTTAACTCCTTAATTATAGGGATATACGTCCCCCCCCGTTAGACAGGTATATAGATATGCCCCTCAGTCAGGAAAGGTTTTTGTTTATTTTTCCCCTTTTTTTCCCCGGGGAGTTTTTATAAATTTTTAGGGGGAATCAGGCCGGGATTTAGATATGTGGGGCACTCTCAATCGGTAATAGTTTTGTGGGTCCCTCAGGCAGGTATTTAGATTTAGGGTCAACCCCTCAGGCAGGTATTTTTAATAGGGTCACTCTCAGGGGAAATTTTTTTGGGCATAGGGGCCAAACTCAGGAGGTTTTTAAATAAAAAGGGGGAATCAGGGAGGTTTTTTTAAAAATTGGAAGGGGGGCTCGGCAGGATATTGATATTTTGGGGCAAATCAAAGGGAGGTATATAATTTTAGGGGCAATTCAGGCAAGGGATATTTAATAGGGGCACTCAGGCAGGTATATAGGGGCTCTCAGGCAGGTTATATAGCATATGGGGCTCAGGCAGGTATATAGGGGCACACAGTAGGTATATAGCTATAGGGCCTCAGACAGGTATATAGCTAGGGGCCACAGCAGGCATATGGGGGCTCAGGCAGCATATAGGGGCTCAGGCAGGCATATGGGGCCACAGGCAGGCGTATGGGGTCCACAGGCAGGCATATAGGGGGCCACAGGCAGGCGTATAGGGGCCACAGGCAGGCATATGGGGGGCCACAGGCAGGCGTATGGGGGGCCACAGGCAGGCGTATGGGGGCCACAGGCAGGCGTATAGGGGGCTCAGGCAGGCGTATTGGGGGCTCAGGCAGGCGTATTGGGGGCCACAGGCAGGCGGCCTGGGGGCCACAGGCAGGCGTATTGGGGGCCACAGGCAGGCGTATGGGGCCACAGGCAGGCCTATAGGGGCTCAGGCAGGTGTATGGGGGCCACAGGCAGGCATAGGGGCCACAGGCAGGCCTGTAGGGGCCACAAGCAGGCATATGGGGGCTAAGGCAGGCAAAAATAACAACATTTATACTCAACTTACCTGCTTCCCGGGCGCATGCTCCTCTTCAGGCCCCGCCACCTGCGCCGGGACGCTCCTCCAGCAGCTCCTCGGGCGCACGGCCTATGACCCCGAGGAGAGGCAGCGTCGCAATGACATAACTTCATCGGCGACGCTGCCAGCTGAGCCGCACGGGGCCACGTCGGGCCCTCAGCGCTATTAGGACTCGGCGGCCCCGCTGTGTCGGTCCTGCGGCTTACCGAAGGATCCAGCGATCCTCCGGTGAGCGGGTCTGACACTGTCTGCGGGGCAGGGAGCACTCGCTCTCTGCTCCGCAGAAGCGCTCAAAGAGACCGGCGGCGCTTCAGGCTTCAGTTGTGATTGTGCCTGGTCTCCCGCGGTAGCATGTTCCAGAGAACTGGGGCAGCACGAGAAACATTTTGGAGATGGGCATGAGAGGTTCGGATTACTGAGGAAATGTAGTCTAAGATCATCCGGCGATTGGAGAGACCGGGTAGGGTGGTAGACAGAGATGAGATTAAGGGGCTCGATCTCTTTTTGCTACAAGATCCTATGAAATCTAGTTGCACCCCTGGTCTGTGACATCCACTTGGGGGAGCTTGTGCGGTAACTGCATACTTGAAGTAGAAAGTGTTCAGTTAACCTGCAGGGCCAGCACAGGAGAAATGAAGCAGTGGATGTGCTTGATCTAGCAAAATAGAGATGGTGTTAGTGGCATTTCTGAATAACAGTTGATGATCCTGAACAGGGACCTCTACCTGCTCTCCAGAGGCGTAACTTGAAGCTCCGGGGCCCTGGTGCAAAAAGTGAAATGGGCCCCCCAGTTACTATGCGCCACTTACAATGCTGGTATATACTTATGTGGCAGGAGGGCTTTTGGGCCCCCTCAGGCTGCAGGGCCCGGTAGCGACTGCTACCTCTGCACCCCCTGTAGCTACGCCCCTGCTCCTGTCTCTAGAGCTCCCCTTTTCTCCACAGAAACCAACATAGATGCACAGGTGACTACCCTCTTATTATTTTACCGGGTACCAGCAATGACATGATCACTGCAGCCAGTCGTTGGGTTAGAATCACATGCTACTGGCACCACTTTTCAGTTTTTTTTTTTTGTTTTGTTTTTTGGGGCCTTTACTATTATTTTTTTTTTCAAATTAATGGATAAACCAATAACTTTTCCATACTGGTTTATAGATACATAGCAGGCAACATTTGGTGATTTTTTTTTTTTAAACTCTTATAAATCCAGTATATTGCAAATAAAGTGTAAGGCGATGCTAGTCATTATCAGCTGTGGGTAAGATTACGCTGACAGCTGCATATCACAAGGCATTATGGGAAAGGAGCTGAGAAGCTCAAGCACCCTCTTTTGGATGTAACAAAACCTCAATTTGCTTCTGACTCACTGAATCTTTAAGAAGCAAAAGGCATATTAGCCAGGCCAGTATAAATCATCTACAGACAGCTGTTTCAGGGTTTTGCCCCTCATCAGTGTAGAGCAGAGTACTGGCCTGACTAATATCCCTTTGCTTCTTAAAGATTCAGTGAGTCAGATGCAAATTGAGGATTTGTTACATCCAATAGAGGGCGCTTGAGCTTCTCAACTCCTTTCCCATAATGGCTTGTGATATGCAGATGCTTAGTGGAGGGCAAAAAGGCAATCTCAAAACTGCACACACCAATATGGTGCTATCCCCAAGGAGAGATATTCCCTTTTCTATGCTGACAGCTGTGTTTCTTGTACTGAGTTTCTGGATAGAAGTAAAAGAGCTCATCTGTATTGAATGGAATTTGACTGTGTTTTGATGCAGGAGTCAGTGCGGACACGTTCTGCAGGTCAGGCTCATTGGTCATTGAGTCATGATTAAACACTCTGAGATATAGGAACATTCAATTACTTATTCAGAACTGGATCCAAATGCATATTTTGAACAACAAAGTAGTATAAGGTTCATAACTCACATATTCAAAATGCAATTTTAAGATAAAATCATAAGAAAATGTTTAAAGTTTTAAAGCTTTTCACTGAACTAGATGACTGGGTTACTGCTGGGACCACATGCTATTTATCCTAAAATAAACTGGGTCATATTTTTGCAGAAAAAATATATTTTTCATTCTCTTCAGTATGCTCCAGGGTTCCCTTTAATATTTCTCTATAAAAAGCTAGGATGGGCTGTGTATGTTTCTGATGTGAAGCCGCCCCCACAGTTTACCAGCGCTTTGCCCCACCACCATTACTCATCAGACTCTCGTAGCGCCCCTGAAATCTGACAGCTCTACATGCTCTCCTGCTCGTCCCACACAATGAAAGCCACAGCAGACTACACAGGACACCACCCAAATCAATAGTATAGTAAAGCATGCTTTCCCTGCCAAACTACAAGGAAGTAAATCACCTTGTGATTTCATAATAAGTAAAGCATTGTGCAGAACACTACAGAACATGAACCACCCAATCATACAGACATGTCACATAGTAAAAGCAGAAAGTGCAAACAACCTTTGTAATTTTAGTAAGACAAAGTAGACTGAAAGAATACAGCCGAGTCATATTATTACGATCACCAGCTAATATTCAGAGTAACCCCAGTGTGCAGCCTGGGCAGCAGCTAGAGAGGCTGGAATTGACTCAATAAGGTCCTGGTAGGTTGTCACAGGTATCTGGAGTCATGCTGACTACATCCCACAGCTGCTGGAGGAGGAATGGGGGAAGACCAATAGAGTGGGCAGAGCTATTGAGGTGATCCCATAGATGATGAACTGAGTTCAAGTTTGGAGACTTAGTGGGCTAGGATAGTACTTGAAATTCTTGGTCATGCTTTTTTAACCAATGTCGGATATTCCAAGCCATGTGACGTTGCATTGTTGAAAGATCTCATCTACCCAGGAGAATGTATGGGTGTACGTGATCTGCAATGATGGATTTATTCCCAATTTGGTTGAGAGTGCCTTCCACATGGATGAGTGGCCAGAAAATGCCACAAAAACATTCCCTGGGCCATAACCCTGCCACCATCTTCCAGCAATGGCTTCAAGGTGTTTGTTCTCTGTTTCTCACCTGTTTCAACTGCTTGAAGAAGGAAAAAAATGTGACTCATCTACCCAGGAGAATGTATGGGTGTACGTGATCTGCAATGATGCATTTATTCCCAATTTGGTTGAGAGTGCCTTCCACATGAATGAGTGGCCAGAAAATGTCACAAAAACATTCCCCAGGCCAAAACCCTGCCACCACCAGCTTGTGTTCTTCCAGCAATGGCTTCAAGGTGTTTGTTCTCTGTTTCTCACCTGTTTCAACTACTTGAAGAAGGAAAAAATGTGACTCATCGGATAAGGCAACACTTTTCCAACCAGTGGAGGATCAGTTCTCATACTGCAGTGAAAACTGTATCCCTTTCTGTCAATGTATCTTCATTAGCAGTGGTGCAGTAATTATCTGCTTCAGAGCTCCATAGGGAGTAGGTTTGCTTTTGGTGGTGAGCTGTGAGTTCTGCTCATTCACACCTTTGTAACCGACTTTCATTTCTTGCATCAATGGCACGTTGCTTATTCACAGTGGCGCCAAACAGTTCACAAGCCACACAGCTTCAAAAGTACTGCCATCCTTGGCCCAAAAGCCAATAATTATCACTTCTTTGCAAGTCTGATAAATATCCCCTTTTACCCATCACCCCAACAAGGGATATGTGTACAGTCTGTCGCACATCTTACATACCCACCAAGCCAGCTCAAGACTTCCTTCATAGGCTACGTGCTGCAGACATTGAAAGTAGGAAATTATTGTAACAATGTAACTCAAGTGTGTATATATCTACACACAAACACAAGGACATTATAATCAGCAACGAGCACAAAGCCAAGTGCAAAGAGATATAAAAAACCTAAATACAGAGCGTCATGGCAACCACGTACCCAAGGCATGTTTAGTTGCTGCTTCTGCTAAAGTCTATGGAAATGTTTATTTGCAGGGTAGATACACGGATGTGTGGGGCCCCATATCCAGTGGCTTAGTATTTAGCAGTGGGGTCAGAGTGTGCCCCTACAATATCATCCATGTCAGCTGACTGACCATTGGGCAGCACAGCTGGGAGGATGTGGTGTGAGATCAGGGTTGGGGCGATGGATAGGCAAAGGAAGGCGACCACCTAGGGCGCCACCTTTTTCCAGGCAGGAAGCAGGCGCAGAAAGGTATGGAGTGGGTTGAATTTTCCATTGGGGTGGAAGGGTGCGGGGGCGCTATATGCCTTATTTGCCTACGGCATCAAAATACCTTGTCCCACACATCTGAGAACATGTTTGAATGGTAGAAGTTGTTGGGTGGTGGGGGCAAATGAAGGAGCATCGCATTAAGACTTCCAAGTAGCCAGGTGTAGTTATGCCACTGTTTTTTTTTTTTTTTTGCAATTTATAAAAACAGTTTTTTTCTCTCCCCTTCAATATAGAATAATGCAGAACTTAACAACCTATAAAATATTTTCTGCTCTTTGTTCCTTGGCGGGATTACATAATTCCTCATGTTCTAGCCTGCACTCAGAACCTGTCTATCTCCGTATTGCGCGGTTATAAAACCTCCTCCCTTTGATTACAGTGTAGTGTACAACAAATGACAATACCTGCAGTTGACAGATATTCTAATGAATCATTTCAATCATAGTGACAGATGGCGTTTGAGAATTGAAAGTTTGTTGGACGCCAGTGAAGCAAAATAAAAACCGTATGCTTATTCATTCTAAGTGGAGCCTTCGGTAGGAGTAGTCCTTCTGGAAGTAAAACAGTTATTTTAGTGAACTCTAATCTGATCTGGTCAGTGGGTTAGACAAACCCATTTTCCTTTGCATCAGTATTGAAGACTAGTTTTTGTATTTACTTAGTTACTATCTCATAAAGCAATGACCTATTGCTGTGATAAGCCACCACTGTACAACATCCCCTACAAGAGTCAAGAGACCGCTTAAAGGGGTGTTTCGGGAGTTAGGAAAGCTCGTTGGTCCATCGAGGCATGATAAAAAATAGAAGACTCATAAGTACCTCCTGGGTGCTCTTCTTCGGTTCCAGTGCAGGTCCATTCATCCCCGCTGACCCGTCATTGTTCATTGTGCACATGACATAGTGCCCTGTGATTGGCTGCACCCATCTCGTGAACGATGAACATTCACATTTACTTCGGGGATGTATGGACTGGCAGCCAGGATTGAACGAGAGCGTCCGGGAGATAAGTAGGAGTCTTATCTTCTATTTTTTATCATGCCCTGACGGACAATGAGCTTTCTTAAAAGAAAAATTCTGCAGTAATTTATTTGTAAACTAAGCCCCCCAAATATACAACTTCTCCTGCAGAAAATAAGTCCTCATACAACTGCGTCACTTAAAGGGGTTCTCTTAATACAAGGATTGCTTTTTATGTTAAAGATCTTGCAAAAACAAGTCACTTTGCAATATGTGTCCATTAACAGTGTCCTACCTATTCCTAGATATCCCCTCTTGTATTGGGCGCATCAGCTCCTCAGGTCGCTATAGCTACAGACCTGTTTGATCTCTCCTATAGGCTGCCAGCGCTGGTTGCAAATAGCTACAGCCCTTTGCTTCTACTGCATGCCTAGTAAACCCAGTAAACACAGCCCCTGAAATCAAAATGAAACCAAGAAAACAGCACTGAGGTAAGATGAATCAGTGTAGTGAGACAACCCCTTTAAGATAAAAAAAAAAGTTACGACTGATGAAACGAAAGGAGGCAGAAACTTAGCTGGTCATTAAATACTTTTCAAGCCTGGGACTTAATAGGTTGAGTAAAGAGAAATAACAGGCCATCATTACTTTAAGAGATGAAGGTTAGTCAATCTGGAATATTCCAAGAACTTTCAAGGTGTCTCAAATGCAGTCATAAAAACAAATCCGAAAATAAAAAAAAAGCTAAGAAGAAAAAAATATGTATCAGTTTCTGGTTGTATTTTTCCTGTCTGTATATGATTATGGAGAACATTTCTCCTTATGGAGAGCACCAGTTTCTCTCACCATCATTGCCCCCACCCAGCAAGCCAAATAATCGCTCTGCTCTACACTTGATGAGGGCAAAACCCCGAAACATCGTATGTAGATAGCTATATTGGTTTTGACTAATATTCCTTTTTGCTTCTCAAAGATTGAGTGAATCAGAAGTAAATTGAGGATTTGTTACAACCAATAGAAGGCGCAGTGAGCTTCCCAGCTCCTTTCCCATAATGCCTTATGATTATGGAGACAGCTATCTTGTCTGAGATGCTTTTAACAGCATTGAAAGGGATGCTTTACAGCAGCTTCATGGACATAGGAGCCTGGGAACAGGAGAGGACCCATTGACTGCTATAAGAGCATTTTCTAGGCATGCTCTGTGACCTGGGAAGAAGTCAGTGTGCAGGGAGGGGGAGAGGAGGAGCTGTGACTATCTACCAGGGCGTGCTAGGGGCTTAAAACATTCGGCACGGCCCTTTGTTTTGCGGTGAGTGTAAGGAACACCGCTGTCCGCTACGCATAAGTGGCTCAGCGTGTGAGCCCGCTTTATACATCCTTCATGGGCCCTTTAGATGTTCAGGCACATCCATATGCATGAAGGGGATAATTAAACCCCGCCGCTACTTCCAGCAGCAGAGACTCTGCTCCTGACTCCCTTGCTGATGGTATCCGGCCACATACCCCATCCTCCCAGCCCATGGCCTACAGCATTATCCCACTCCTACCTCCTGCTGGATTCAAAATATAGGTTGCACCCTCATTTTCTTCCCAAATTTGGGGGCACAAAAGTGCCTCTTTTAGTCTGAACAATACGGTATATGTTGTGATGTAGTTTAACTCCTAAAAGACACAGCTGTTTTCCATTTTTTTTTTTTCTTTTTTCCATCTATAACTCTTTTTTTTTCATTTATGTTTTATAGAGCCGTTAAAGGCTTATTTTGTGCAGGATGAGCACACATTTTTACTGTACCATTTGGCAATATATGTTTTTTGATCACCTTGTATTCCAAATTTTATGAGGCCCAAAATGTATAAAAAATCCTGGGAGTGTTTTTTTACTTTTTTTTTACAGACTTACTGTGGGGCATAAACACGATTACAGCAATACCCAATTTATACCAAATTCTAATAGCCATAACTTTTTTTCATTGGGACTGTACTGAGGCTCATGGGGCTTTTTGATTGCTTTTATTCAATTTCTTGTTCAGTGGGTTGAACAAAAATGGGTTTTTTTTAAAACAAAAAATTTGTAGCATGTTCAGGAGGGGTAAAATATCATTTTATAGCACTGGGTTGATTGCACAGGGTGATGCCAAATATTTACTTTTTTTTTAAAATTTTTCATTCAAAAACTTTTTTAATGGAAAAAAGGGTTATAGTGTTTTTTTTTTTTTTTTTTTTATTTTACATTTTTATTTGCTTGCCCCATTTTAATACCAGACATATCTCACGAAGAGGCCCCTACCCACTTTTACACACGGGAACTATATACAAAAATGTAACACCAGGTAAATACTGGCATGTGTAAAAAACTTTTCCTGTGTGATATTACGTTATATATATTTATATACCCCACACACCAATAAATAAATAATAACACTCACCGTCCACTTATTGGGTACCCGTCCAACGCTTTAACACTTAATTTCTAATCACCCCCAATCCATGGGGGAAACTCTTGCTTTTAGGCAGTAGACAGGGGTCAAGACAATCCCTGCAGTTCAAACCGAGCATCATAGGGAAAAAAGGTTGTTTTGGTGCCTTTGAACGGGGGCAGGGTTTTTGGGCCAAAAGGGGCGGTCTGATTTTTCAAAACTCTGATCTCCGGGATTTTCACACACAAACTCTGGGGTTTTACAGAGAATGGTCCAAAAAAAAAAAACATCCAGTGAGCGGATCCGGGGGGCGAAATGCCTTGGGAACCAGGGGTCAAGAAAAATGGGCAGACGGGTTTTCGAGCTGAAAAAAGGCAACATGACTCAAATACCCCCGTTCCCAACCCAAAGGGTAGGCAAAGAGCACTCTGAACCACAGAACGGCAACTTGGGGGCAGATGGGGTACAGCACAAAAAACCACACCGGTCCACTCCCTTTTACAAAACAGGGGGAACTGAGGGTCCAATTGCCCCGCCACGAAATTGACAGTAGAAATTGGAAAAAAAAAGTTGCCTGGGTCTGATGATCCGATTTTTTTGCTGCGACATTCGGAGGGAGGGTAAATTGCCAACAACAGAAAAACATGGATCCACCTCCCTTGTTCAAAGGGTTTAGGGTGTGGGGTGGGGTCAGGTGTGGGAAAATTTTTTTGCACTCTTTTGGGGCCCCTTGGTACCAATTGAGCATCGTTTTAACCCTTGTTTAATCTATCCACGAAGAATTGAGGCAGTTCTGAAGGGAAAAGGGGTCCAACCCTTATAGCATGGGGTAAGGGGGAGTGTAAAATTAATAAAAAAAAATATAAAATATATATATATTATAAATATAGATAAAAAATATATAAAAACACACACTTTACTTTACACAGGCCATATATACATTATAATCTTTTTTTTGGTGTTACATTTGAGTAATCTGTCCCTTTTTAATACATGTGTTTAGGTTTTTGTGTAAATAAATATATAAATAAAGGGTATGTGTAATAAAAATATATACTGTAATAACACACAGGAACTTTTATACCAGTCCCCGAATTTTTCCTGTGGTTTTCTTTTGTATAACTGTCCCGTGTGCATATTTTCGTATAAAATATTTATATACCACTACCCCTATATAATAATAAAATATATATTATATTACACATCCACCACGTTACTTCACACAGGACAGTAAAACTCAAAAAAACACCCAAAAATTTTTACATTAAACTTCAGTTTGTGGTGTGTTTGTATATATTTAATAAATGTGGTGTGTGGTTTTAAATATAATTTTAAAAGTAATATACACACAGGAACAGTATAACACATGTCCTTTTTTTACCTTGGTTACATTTGTTATACTGGTCCCAATGTTAATTTATACAAAATACGTACCTCTTTGACCAGTCCATATAGGCATAGACAATGAGGGGGGGGCTAGCCCCCATCCCGCCTTAGACAACCTTACAGGGCACTGGGGGTCCTAAAGCCCGCGTTTTTGCAGCTCTGGAAGCTTGAGGAAACCCAAAAACCGTTTTTGGTTTCCATTATGGGCCCCACAACTCTGCAGAGCCCAGAAACAGGCAGGGAACCTTGCGTCGGTGCTGTACCCGGGGGGAGGGCTGTGCGGGAGCACAAAGAGAGGGGGGGCTGCTCACACTGCTCCCTGAGAGTGCTGAGGCTCTGAAGGTGGGCGGAGCTTCTCACTGCAGCGAGCAGAGAGAGTTAGGAGACTAATTCATTCGGGGGGCAGAAGGCTTTACATCCGGGGCTTCTGCCCCGAATGATACTGCCTAGCGACGCCCCTGCTATCTACTTTTGTGACTGGTGGATCCTGTGTTATCTATAGACATTGATGTCACCTTTCTCTACAGAACAGGAACTGTCAGACTATTATCAGGCCTAGTGGCCCAAGTAAACTTCAGATTCTGCATTTTTTAAACAGTATGGAGTGTGACATGGAAAATGGAAAAAAAAACCACAACCAAAAATTCTTAAAAAATGTGTTTTAACATGAAAAAATTAGGTAAACAGTAGGTCATTTTGCTCGGAAAGAACCATATCAAAAATAGCACTATCCTAACACGTTGCTGGAGACTGGAACTATATGACCTTTCTAAACCATGCTATATACAGCTTCTTGCATATCTGTGTCTCCAGGGTTATAGGGTACAAACAAAGCTGTGTGCTGTCTGATCCTACAATCGGGTGCAAGGCCTTATTTACATAACTTTTTTTTTATCTCTGTTTAATGTGTACATTAATCAGATATGTTTTTAAAGATCAAAGAACTTAAAACAAATTTTGCATCCATCGCCATTTTGTAACATATACATTAAACCTATGTGAATAAGTCTACATTTGTTAACTTTTCATTTATATAGTTGTATTATATTCCACAGTGCTGTACAGAGATTATCATTATTCACATTGATCCCTGTTCCATTTAGCTCACAGAATACATAACCTACAGTACAGTGGGAAAAAGTATGTTCTACATTGGCGATTTTGCAAGTTTTCCTACCTATTAAGAATGGAGAGGCATGTCATTTTTATCAAAGGAACATTTAAACTGTGAGAGAGTCTGGAGACTGGCTAGACCACTCCAGGACCTTGAAATGCTTCTTACAGAGGCACTCCTCAGTTACCTTGTCTGTGTATTTCGGGTCATTGCCATGACCCATCTTCAATGCTCTTACTGAGGGAAGGTGGTTGTTAGCCAAAATCTCGCGATACATGGCCACATCCATCTTCCATTCAAACCCGAGGAAACCATGGGAACGGGAAACAATTCCCCAATTCGCCGAAACGTCCTTTATTTGGATTTAACCCGGCCCCCCCTGTGAATAAATTGTCTCCCCCCGGGCCCCAATCACCTTTTAATAAAGAATGTAATTTTTTCTAAACCTAGTTTAAATTAAGAATTGAAATGGTTTTTTCACCGTCCAGGGGAAAAAAAGTTCCAATTTTAATGTAGAGTCCCTTTAAATTTTATATGTTTGCCATTGACTCTTACTTACTTTTCACGTTATAAATGTATTTTTTTGTGTTTTTACTCCACTTTGCATTACCCAACTGGACAAAAGTGATTCTTGTTGAGTACGTCTGTGGAAATAAATATAAATGGTGTCTGATGAGAGCGTTGTGTGTCAGTCCTTTTACAGGCAATTAAGAAGGTGGCCATAAAGAGTGATGAGGCACAACGCAATGCTCAGTGTGAGATTCATACACGCATCCGAGACATGAGTTATATGAAGGTGAAATAAAGGATATAAAGTGTCTTTAGCTGCAGTGGCCTGTGTACTCCAGTATTAGATGTTCTCAGGTCCTGATAAACTCGGGTCCCTTCTAAATAACACTTTTCTCAAGGGGTCCCCTCTCGTCTAGGATTTTAGATGCAGTTTGTGAATCCAAAGCCAAGAAGATAATTAAAAAGAAAAGAAGACTCAATTTTTCCATTATATTTGTCTTTCATTTATGGTACATCCCAGTCTTTGACTTTAAATAAGTGCATCAAAAAACTTGAATCTTGGACCCCCCCTCCCCCTCTTAAATTTGCAGCATGCAGGGCCTTAGTTATAGGGGTGGCAGCTACACCCAGGTCATGGTGCCTGAGGGGTCTAAAGGCCCCTCTGACACATAATCTTTAGTGTAATTGATCTTGCACAGAAAATATATCTCCTTCTTAGGTGGGTGACAGTTAAAGGGGTTGTCTCACTATAAACATTAGCTTCCAGCATGTAAGGAGCGTTAACACTTTTTACAAATATGTGCTTCTTTATTATTCCCTGTTTAGCAGGTAAAGGAGATTTTATCTGTGCAATCAGGTTTCTATGGCTACTGACCTGCTCTTTCCTTCTCTCTTGTCTTTTCTGATAGCAATGAGTGATGTCACCACAGGTTGGCACCCAGGACACATATATATGTTTTTCTCACTATCTGACATGAAATCAGAATAAACCTTACCCATTTTAGGTCAATTAGAGTTACCAAAATTATTTATATTTTACAAATTTATAAGGCATTTTTATTACTGTTTGCAAAGTCAGAAATTTACATACACTTACTATGCCTTTAAACAATTTGGGACAGCCCATATGATGATGTCATGTCTTTGAAAGCTTCTGGTTTATTGGCAACATATGAGTTCATTGGAGATACCCCTGTGGATGTATTTTAATTCACACCAGAAATACACTGCTTCTGTAAAACTCATGGGAAACTCTAAAGAAATCAGCCAACATATCAGGAAGAGGATTGTGGACTTGCACAAGTCTGGATCACCCTGGGGTGCAATTTCCAGATACATGAAGGTGCCTTGTTCATCTGTACAAGCAATTATATGTAAGAACTAACAAGATGGGAATGTCCAGGCATCATACCGCTCAGGAAGGAGACGGTTCTGTGTCTCAGGGATGAACGTGCTTTGGACCGACATGTGCATATCAACCCAAGAACAAAAGCAAAAGACCTTGTGAAGATTCTGGCAGAAGCTGGTAAGATCCTGTCATTATCCACAGTGAAACAAGTACTGTATCAACATGGGCCGAAGGGCCACTATGCTAGGAAGAAGCCATTACTCCAAATAGAAACATATAAAAACCAGAATAATGTTTGCAAATGCACAATGGAACAAAGACCTACATTTTTGGAGACACGTCCTGTGGTGTCACAAAACGAAAATTGAACTGTTTGGCCATAATGACCATCTTTATGTTTGCAGAAAAAAGCGAGAAGCTTAGAAGCCTAAGAACACCATCCCAACTGTGAAACATGGGAGTGGCAGCATCATGTTGTGTGGTTGTTTTACTGCAGGAGGGACTGGTGCATTTCACAAATAGATGGCATCATGAGGAAAGAAGATTATATGACAATATCGAAGCAACATCTCAAGACATTAGCCAGGAAGTTAAAGGGGATTTGCCAAGAGACCATTTATGTAGGTCTCTCCTTAGTACAGGCAGAATGTCAACAAATCACGCTGAGTCATGAAGCTGCAGGGGAGAGAGGGAGGGGATGTGGGGGAGATGAGGAATCCAAGGGAGCATATCAAAACTTAAGTGAAATAATAAACGGTACAAGAGTGGATTGTCAATACAGCAAGACACAGCCTTATAGACTGCACTGTCAGTAGCATTATCTGCTAAGATGCTAATGTAATGTAAACAAATCATGTAGCTTAAAGAGAGAGAGAGGCACACAGCCAGAGAACTAGCTACATAAGCTGCTGCTCCTGTGACATGTTCACTGAAATCAGCAAACTATAACTTGTGGATTCTATATACAAAAGAGAACACCTATTCTACACAGCAGCTTGAAAGCTTTTTCATGTTTTCTGTCATCAGATGAAGCAGGTATCTAATAACACTACAACTAGTTTATTCTGTGTACAAAAGAAAACATATTGCTACCCGGTGCCTTAAAAACTTCTGCAGCTCAGTCTCATCTGATAAGAAGCTCTCTCTGCGCAAGCCCGTCCAGCTCTTGTCAGGCCGTATCTAATAGACTCTTTGAAGTAACCAAGGGCATGTAAGGAAGGCTGTAGCTCTCTCAGACTGCAATTTTTGTAATCACATATATTTAGAAAAGTGATTAAAAACCCATTTTGGAGGATCCCACGTCAACACTACATCGTGGCAAAACCCCTTTAAAGCTTTGGTGAAAATGTTTCTTTCAAATGGACAATGACCTGAAGCATACTGCCAAACTGGTTACAATGTGGCTTAAAGGGGTTTTGCCACCATGTAATGTTGACGTGGGAAGCTCCAAAATGGGTATTTAATCACTTTTCTAAATATATGTGATTAAAAAAAGTGAAAACTCTGAGAGCTACAGCATTTCTCAACCCCCCTTGGTTACCACAAAGCTTCCCCTAGTCACGACCCAGGAGCTGAAAGGCCGCGCTTGCGTGAATCACTTCTTATCTGATGACAGGCAGAATGAATGGTCTTTTAAGGCACCGGGTAGCAATATGTTTTCTTTTGTATACAGAATAACTAGCTGTAGTGTTATTAGATCCCTGCTTTATCTGATGAAGAAGCTTTCAATCTGCTGTTTAGAATAGGTGTTCTCTTTTGTATACAGAATTCACAAGTTATAGTTTGATTATTTGAGTGAACATGTCACAGGATCCGTTATGCAGGCTCTGTGCTCTGGCTGTGTGTGTCTGTGTGCGTCTCTGATTTGTTTACATTACATAAGCTGCTTGTATTGGTTGTAACAAATCCTCAATTTGCTTTTGACCCACCGAGTCTTGAGAAAGCAAAAAAGGATTTTTTAGCCAAGCCAGTATCTCTCATCTACAGACAACGCTGTTTCGGGATTTTTGTCCCTCTTCAGTGTAGAGTAGAGAAGATACTGGCTGGCTGTGTGGGAGGCATCGGGTAGCTCAGGAAGGGAAGATCTCTCCTTAAGGAGAGCACCGAACGAACGGCTTGTAGAGTTTTTGTTTTGCCTTTTCGCCCTCTACTTAGCATCTGCATATCACAAGGCATTATGGAAAGGGGCTGAGAAGCCCACAGCGCCCTCTGTTGGTTGTAACAAATCCTCAATTTGCTTTTGACCCTAAGGAGAGATCTTCCCTTCCTGAGCTACCCGATGCCTCCCACACAGCCAGCCAGTATCTTCTCTACTCTGCACTGAAGAGGGACAAAAATCTCGAAACAGCGTTGTCTGTAGATGAGAGATACTAGCTTGGCTAAAAAATCCTTTTTGCTTTCTCAAGACTCGGTGGGTCAAACGCAAATTGAGGATTTGTTACAACCAACAGAGGGCGCTGTGGGCTTCTCAGCCCCTTTCCCATAATGCCTTGTGATATGCAGATGCTAAGTAGAGGGCGAAAAGGCAAAACAAAAACTCTACAAGCCGTTCGTTCGGTGCTCTCCCTAAGGAGAGATCTTCCCTTCATACGCTGCTTAGCAGATAAGGTTTCTCCTGACAGTGCAGTGTATGAGCCTGTGTCTTGCTGCATTGAATCCACTGTTGTACTGTTTATTAGTTCACTTAAGTTTTGAGACGCTCCCTTTGGATTCCTCACTCCCCCCCTCCCCTCTCCCTCTCTCCACTGCAGCTTCATGACTCAGCGTGATTTGTTGACATCTTGCTCTCATACTGAACGGAGGTCAGTACTTGGTCTGGTGGCAAATCCCCTTTAAGGATAACCAAGTCAATGTTTTGGAGTGGCCATCACAGCCCCTGATCTCAATCCTATTGAAAATTTATGGGCAAAGCTGAAAAGGCAGGTGTGAGCAAGGCGACCTACAAACATGATTCAGCTACACCAGTTCTGTCAGGAGGAATGAGCCAAAATTCCTACCAACTATTGTGAGAAGCTTGTGGAAGGATATCCAGAATGTTTGACCCAAGTCATACAGTTAAAGGGCAATTCTACCAAATACTAATGACATGTATGGAAACTTTTGACTTTACAGAAAGTAATAAAAATGCCTTACAAAATATCTCTCTCATTATTCTGGCATTTGGCAAATCTAAATAATTTTGGTTCCTAATTGACCTAAAACTAGTAAGGTTTATTCTGATTTCACGTCAGATAGTGAGAAAACATGCACATGTGTTTTTTACATAGTGTTGGTAAACTTCTGGTTTCAACTGTACATGCCTAGTGATTAAGTGACAAACAATAAAATGTTCCTTGATAATTTATTACATCTTTAATACAGGTATAAAACTGTTTGTTTGACAGCAGCACATCCTACAATAATGCATGGTCTGGATTGCATCTGCGCCCCTGTTGCAGAGGGGGCACTTAATCCCTTACATGACCGGTACCACGGCTCCTGACAGGCCCTAGTGACTACAACAGGGTCTGTTGGGTTTCCATCATGGGGTCCATCAATTGAAGAATGGAAAAATAACTGTTGTATGCTTCATTTTCTTTCTTTTCTTTTTGTCATTTTTGACGGAATCTGCAACGGAGGCTTCAAATGGAACCCCCAGCACGAATGTGGAACAGACCTAAAGTGGCTTGCATGAACACTCACACAGACTATCAGATACCTGATCTACCATAACGTGCCACTGTACAGTAACCGGAACAGGGGTTCCATCAGAGCAGTACTGGCAGTATTCCTGTAAAGGGCCCTGTTCAAATTTAAAATAAGGGGACTTGCTGATATGGTGCAAGGTAGGAACTGGTAATGGGAGGGGGGCACAAATTTTAGGCTTATGAGGCCCTGAAATTTAAATGGCAGCCTTGAACAAGAACCAATTGGAATGTAACATTTTGCCTCTGATGGGGAATAAAAAAAAAGTCCTACAGTTAACTAGCAAAGCCATAACAGTGATGTAAAGTACTTACAATGATATTTAATATTTTATGTGTATTTAAGTTCTGAAATGTGGGGAATTGTTGTGTAATGGTGCAGTTTTCCTTTAAGACACTCATTTTGTGTATGTAAAGTTGCCGACAGCTATAGTCTTATTGCTACTGCAATCTCTATATTTTATCTGCTTGGCTTAGAGAAGTGCATTGGAGACTGGGTGAGAGATAAATCTTTGCTGTTTTCAGTTGTGCGTAGAGTTGGCACCCTCTCCATGAGGCTGAAAATAGCAGCTCTGCCATATTTTTATGCCCAGATTCATCTGCAGTAGTCTACGGAGCACACAAGACCTATAATTTCCCCTTATCTTCATTGTATTGATTTTAGATCAAGTACAAGTGAATGTGCTGCTGCTGTGACACCCGTCATACGTCTCTGATATCTTTGTGATTATGTTTGAGATCCATCAGTAATTGAGGTCTCAGTTATGAGCTTGTTACGGTCTCTGGTTAATACTCTAATATTTAAAGAGATAGCGTACTAACAGAAAAAATTAAGACCTGAAGGTAGAGATTAGCTTTCAGGTAGGTGAATGGCATGATAGGAAGAATTATTACTATGTCACTAACCAGTTGCTACTGTGCCCCCCGCCAAAACTGCAGTGATTCTCCCCTGATGTCATCATTCATGAATGTAAAGGGGTTGTCCGGTTTAATCACTATGAAATATAATAGTTAGCTACTGGTGCCAAGCAAAATAAAAAAATAAGAAAAATCTATACTTCTCTTTCCCTGCCCCTCTATCCCACCACTGACTCTCCCTGGTCTTCTGTTTGCCTTCCATTTTCTTCTGAATGGAACATCAGCACTGACTCCAGCGGTCATGTACCTCTGCTTACATCACCATTCAGAGCTCTTCACTTCTAAACAGTAAAGTAAGGGAAAAGACACTTGGAAGTGAAGAGAAGGTAATAAAGATTAGGGAGCTAGGGAGACCCGGCGATGAAACAGAGCAGAGAGGGGAAGGTGAGCTTGTGTATATATATGTGTGTGTGTATATATATATCGTGGAGTACAGCAGGATACCTGCTGCAGATGTGCCACAAAGGATGTGATCTTGGTGGGGATGGAAACCATTTTGTGTCTTAGGTTGCTGACACACATAGCTAGCATGACTGCTATGTAGCTAAATATGGGTTGTCTTTCATGGAACAGCTATAACGTTAGGTGGGTGGCTGTTTCCGCGTTCCAGGACATTTTTTTGTAGGTTTCTGGAGACCTATTAAAAGCCTGTTACTCCAGGTGATTAGGTGGTGTGGTTTATTGCTTACACTTTGAAGCAAGAGGAGCTTTGATCATCGGGCTTGAGGAGAGCTGGCATTGAGTATGGTGACTGTACTGATGTGTATTGGAGGGGTTGGATGTCCAGACCATGTTCAGTTAGGGTTAATTTTTGTGTATTTGATTTATTTTCCTCTTGGATGAATAAAGCTGGCCGGGGCCAGTTACAAAGAGTAGCCTTGTATCGGAGGGTTGGTGTGCCATGAAACATTCTACTAAAGGACATCGATACATGAGCTAATGAACCCCTGGACCCGTCCCAAATGCCCCTCCCAAGTCTAAGTGTGTATTGTAAAATATAATAATATTAGGGTGTTACCCACAATTCAGTTTAGAATAATGGAAAAGCACAACAATACTCACCTACATTAACCCTTTACAGATCTCAAACTAAGATTGGCATATATTGTCATAATTTTCTATTATAGGGTAAAGTGTGAGATTTAATAAATATGTAGCAGGTCATATTTATAGTTCATACCCATTGGGAAACGTGTGTCTAGTGTCATAATCTAAAAAGCCTATAGGTTTCCAATTACCACCTTTTTCCAGTTTATTTACTTGTTCAGCAGCAAAAAATGAAAAAGAATTTGGATCTCTTTTCGATATGTCTGTAAAGTGTTTCACCGCCCCTGAAATGCTATCCTGATTTTGTTTTTAATATCGGTTGTATATTCCACTCATTAGGTTTTTACTTTTCATATTGTGCACCCCACATACTGAACCTCACATTGTTTACAGCGTACGTAACCATACCTCCTAACGTTTTGGATGGTCAAAGTGGGACATTTATGGTTCCTTGCGAGAACTATATATTTTTTCAGATATGTCTATATGCTTTTATAGGTTTACATATACAAATTGGCACAAGAACATCTGAATATAGCCTTTTTTATGGTCCAGATTGCAACAAATTATTAAATAGTAAACTGTAGCTTAATATGCATTTAGGAACCAAAGAATAGCTTTTTTGGGGTACTGTAAGTTTATTAATGTAAATTTATCAAGTCACAAAGAGGGACATTTAAGAAGTTTAGAAGGTTGGGGAACATGAGTCAGAAATAGGAACTGTCCCTCCAAAAGAGGGGCACTTGGGAGCTATGTTTTAACTGTGCTGGAGAAAGTTTGCAGCCAAAGTGAAATCTGACCCATCTGGTACTGATTACCACCACATTTATAGAAACCATCCTGAACCAGCCATATTTTTTAATTCTATTCATGGCTAGAGAAGTAACATGGTGATTAAAGTATCGCCAAGAATACAGCTACGAGACATGCTACAAACTCCCTGACCGATAATGCTAGCAAGGATATCGTCTTGATAAAGCAAAGATAAGTATTTATAAATAATAACTTTTATTTCCAGAAAATTCTTGCTGTATAGTGTTTGAAAAAAACTAAAGCGTTCTAGTGGAGCAGGAAACCCTACCTATGGTTCATATCAACTTATTGCATTTGGCTGGAATCGCAGTTTTTTTTTTTTTTTATCAAGCACTGGAATAAAAATGTAATAAAAAATTATAATGGAAAGATTACACATGGATGACTAGCATTCTCTAAATCTCTCCATAGAAAATGTCACTTTCCTTCACCCGGCATATGGCAGTGAGGTACTATGTATAAATACAGAGAAGTAATGAGCTGTGTACACAGAACTGTGTTTTGGGTTTTTTTTTTTTTGTTTTTTTTTTTCTCTACACCATTCACATGAACACCTGCACATTACTGTTTCTACTGGGGGGGGCTGATAATTTTGAGGCTCGTCAGCTGTTCCATTTCATATTCGGGGAAGAATTTATTGTTTCCGAACATGAAAAGTTGTTCTGTTTTACCCAGGTGCTGCTTTAAGTCTTCAGCCAACACTGAAAGTGACGACTCCAACCCAGGACTTTCCAATTAATGAAAAAATAACACCAAGCACATCGCTGTGGATAAAGCTGGTTCCTGTGTGTATGAATAAGAAATCCAGGTGCAAGTTGTGCAGGAACTTTACATGGCGTCCTATTACTTGTAATATAATTGTGTATGTAAACATTCTTGTTTTGACAAGAATAGGACATAACAATCAAAATCATTTCTATTTACCCAGATATGATTGATAGTTTGTAAGCTCTGTGGTACAGACATTCCTGGTAAGATGCCAATTGCATATGGTAGATCAAACATATTTCTTCTGACTATACATGCCTGTGCTTTAACATAGTCTATTTATGAGACCTTTGTTTTTACATTGGTCCAAGATTTTAAGATTAATTTCTTATCTTTATAGAAGTTGCATTTACTTTTCAAATACAAAGCTTTAAATCACCTTTACAGACCTACATTTCATTGATAAAATTCTGTCTGCAGCCACAACTGGTCCAAAAATTTGTATTACAACGGCACACACAGATTTTTCAATGTTCAATCAAAAGAATCTTTATTATACACAAAATATATGTTACAGCATGCACAATTAGTAAACGGTCCGTGTGAGATTAGTCACATCATCATAAAACAAAGATCATAAAGTACATTCCTTACGTTTTCAGTCAGAGGACCTTTGTCTAAGAAATCTTAACATACTCTCAATTAGGAAATTAGAAATAAGCATTTGATCCCTCTGGCAAACAAGACTTAATACTTGGTGGCAAAACCTTTGTTGGCAAGCAAAACCGTCAGACATTTTTGTAGTTGAAGATGAGGTTTGCGCACATGTTATGAGGAATTTTGTTCCACTCCTCTTTGTAGATCATCTCTAAATCATTAAGATTTTAAGGCTGTCAATGGAAACTCAGAGCTTCAACTCCCTCCATAAGTTTTCTATGGGATTAAGGTCTGGAGACTGGCTAAACCGCTCCATGACCTTAAGGAGCCTAGGCTGTATGTTTTGGGTCATTGTCTTGCTAGAAGACCCAGCCACAACCCATTTTTAGTGTCCTGGCAGAGTGAAGGAGGTTTTCACTCAGGATTTTACAGTACATGGCTCCATCCATTCTCCCATTGATGCAATGAAGTAGTCCTGTGCCTCAGCAGAGAAACACCCCCAAAACATAATGTTTAAACCTCCATGCTTGACAGTGGGGACTGTGTTCTTTGGGTCATAGGCAGCATTTCTCTTCCCCCAAACACAGCGAGTTGAGTTAATGCCAAAGAGCTCAATTTGTGTCTCATCTGACCACAGCACCTTCTCCCAGTCACTTACAGAATCATCCAGGTGTTCATTGGCAAACTTCAGACGGGCCTGCACATGTGCCTTCTTGAGCAGGGGGACCTTGCAGGCCCTGCAGTATTTTACACTATTAAGGCATAATGTGTTACCAATAGTTGGTTTTCTTGGGGATTGTGGTCCCAGCTGCTCTTTAAAAATTTCCTCCTGTGTAGTTTTAGGTTGATCTCCCACCTTTCTTATGATCAAGGATACCCCACAAGGTGAGATTTTGCATGGTGCCCCAGATTGATGTTGAGTGACAGTCATCTTGTATTTCTTCCATTTTCTTACTATTGCACTAACAGCTGTCTCCTTCTCACCCAATGCCTTACTTATGGTTTTGTAGCCCATTTCAGCTTTGTGTAGGTCTATGGTCTTGTCCCTGACATCCTTAGAAAGATCTTTGGTCTTGCCCATGTTGTAGAGGTTGAGTCTGACTGATTGAGTCTCTGGATAGGAGTCTTTTATAAAGTTGACTATTTAAGACAGCGGTCTTTAATGCAGGTAACAAGTTGATTAGAAGCAGCTTAGTGGTCTATAAGAGCCAGAAATCTTAATGGTTTCTAGGGGATCAAATACTTATTTCTCTCAGCAAAATGCAAATTTATATAATTTATACAATATGATTTTCTGGATTTTATTTTTGTTATTCTATTTCTCAATGGTAAAATTAACCTACCTTTAAAATTATAGACTGTTCATGTCTTTGTCAGTGGGAAAACTTAAACAATCAGCAAGGGATCAAATAATTATTTCCTTCACTGTAAATTGAACACTGCTAGACAGCTCCAATAGCAGTAAGGGTGGCCCATACTGGAGGCAGAATGTGTCCCTGGTTAAGCTTTAGCGTGACTATTCAATAGGGATCATCGCCAGACTCAGATTGGCAACCTGCCCAACTACGAAGATTCTTGATTGGCCACCAGGATCCGAGCCGTTCAGAGCTGGTGATTCCCACCAGTGGACCTTGAGTTCCTGCGCATGTTTTCAACTGTACGTTTGTCTGTACATTCAATTGTAAACTATGCGGGGTAAGGAGTGACATGCTCCTTGCTCTGCAACCAGTGGCGTAGCTACAGGAGTCGCACTTGTGACTAGGCCCCCCCCCTCCACACATCTACATCGCGACCAATTAACCCTCTAGATGCTATGGCGTGATGTGATGATGTCATAATGCTGTCTTCTCAGCTGCTTGTACTAGGCTATAAGCCTAGGCTTATAGCCTAGCAGATGTCAGATGTGGCATCTCATAGCAGGCCTGCTATGAACTTGAAGTGTTTGTCAGGGCTACAGGGAAAGGCCAGTATTTTTTTTTGTGTTTGTTTTTAGTAGGGGGCCCTTTCTACCTACCAACTGGGGAAAGACCCTAAATACCTACTTACTGGAAGCAAGTATATACCTATCTAACTACTGATGACCACTGTATATAAAATATACTGGTATATACCGTTTTTTCCCGATAGATAATGACAGAACCCCAACATAGTAGGCAACGTACCTATTATTAGGGGGGTTACCGCCATTGGGGATAAGCCTACCTACCGAGACAAGTATACTTAGCGAGGGCCCTGATCAACGTCACCCTACCTACTGGGGAACTTTGGAGGCCGAGCAGGGGGAGGAGCCAGGTAAGTGTTTTTCCTGCCTACAGCTGGCCCAAACCTGCCTACAGTGGCCCTATACCTGCCTACAGCTGGCCCATCCTGCTACAGCTGCCTATACCTGCCTACAGCCCCCTAATAACCTGCCACAGCCGCCCTATACCTGCCTACAGCCGGCCCTATACCTGCCTACAGCCGGCCCTATACCTGTCTACAGCTGGCCCTATACCTGCCCTATTTAAGACATACCCCGAAAGTAAGACATAGTGGGACTTTTGGGGGTAACCAGAATGTAAGACGCTGTCTTACTATCGGGGAAACACGGTATATAATTATGTACAGGGGAAACCCTATATAGCAATCTATTTACTAGGGCACACAATGTACCTAATTATTGGAGGGGGGGCCTTATACCTGCTCATTGGGGGGATCCCATATGCCTACCTACCTTTTGGAGGACATATGTATCTACTTACTGGAGGGACCCTGTATACCAACCTATTTGGGGCCCAATTACACCTACCTATTGGGGAATCCATTTAAACCTACCTGCTAAGGGGAGCCTTTATACTGATCTATCTACTGAGGAGGTCTATATGCTTACCTACTCAGAGGCCCTATATATCTACCAACTCGGAGTACCTATATACCTATCCACTTACTATGGGGACCCTATTTACCTACCTACTGGGGGGCATATGTACTGACCTACATACTGGGGAGACTCTATATACTTACAGAGTGGGAACCTAAATGAGGGCCCTTCATAGCTACTTACTGAGAGGACCCTAAATGGGTACCAAATGGGGACTATACATCTCCCTACCTACAGTGTGAACGTACTGAGTGGATCTGTATACTTACATTATGAAGATACCTATATATCTACCTACTGTGGGAGGTCTAAATACTTATCTACCTACTGAGGGGACTGTATAGCTACCTAATGGGAGCCTACCTATTTACCTGCCTATCTAATGGGGTCTTAGCTATCTAAAGGGGGCTTAAATACCTATAGGAAGACTCTACCACTTATTTGAATTACTCATTTTTAGAGTCTAAGCTACCTAAAATTAGCATCTACATATCTGCCTGCCTAATTGGGGGGATGCCTACTAAATAGACTGTGTTATTACCTACTGATGGCACAAATGGGGAGCCTATATTTGCCTGGAGTCACTTTCACTTTTTGGGGTACAATTACTTTGTGGGACACCAAAGGGGGCATTATTAGCATTTGGGGGGCTATTGATGGGAAGTTTATACAGAGGTAGGAATTGGTAGGAAAGTGCTGGAAAAAAAAAGGTATCCAAGATGTTTGTGTGGTAAATTTTGCAGGGATAAGTTGTGATTGGAAGAGGACTTTATGATGGTCTGGGCCGGATGGAGCAGAAGAGGAAAAGAAAACAACTCCCATCAGAAAAGACTTCTCCTGTGAGTCCCTGACTGTCAGTGGTACTTTTGTGTTGGATCGTTGCTGTATTCACTGTCATGTGATGGTGACCCGAGTTGGTGTCAGTGTTGTTGGTTAAATCGATGCTTGTATAGTGGCAACGTACACTTGTCCCTGACCCTGTGATTAGGAGTTTCTCTGCACCACTTTTACTTTCTTGCTTATGTTTATAGTGTTGTTTATTTTAGAAAGTGGCAGTGTGTGACTAAGGCAAAATTCTGATGCAGATATTGTATGTGGGCTGGTGGGGATTTTGTATCAGGACTTCCTTTTTCCTTAGTCTCAGTCTGGCCCTGACCACCTCATTACATCATCAAAAGTGATGTGCCAGTGTAGTAAGAGGTTGTCTGGAATATGAATTGGTGTGTCCCCTGTGAATGTGGTGACTTCACAGCCCTAATGATGTCACAGGTAGGTATTAGGCCATGTCCCCACGGCAAGGGTTTTCGGCCAGTTTTTCAGTCGGTTGGCGGTTTTTCAGACCGCCTGAAAAACCAGCCGAAAATTAGCACAAATGTGCTCTATGGAAAACCCGTGTAGCAGGCCCCACTGCACGGGTTTTCCGCCCGGCGGTTTTTCCGCCCGCGGGCCCCCTGAAAAGCTTGACATTTTTCATTCTTCCGTCCAGAAACCGGATGGAATATGAACACCTCAATGGGAGGGGGAGAGCTGTTCTCCGCTCATCGTGGAGAAAAGACGGCCGCAAAACCGGACAAATACTGGTCAGGTAAACAGATCGGTATTTGTCCGCTCTTGGGGACGCAGCCTTAGGGGCCGTTCACACGGCTTATTTCGGCGCGGATTGGCGCCGTCCCTGCGCGCCGGATTTGCGCTGCAGTACGGCGCAATCCTTTCGCAGTAATTACGGTAATCCCACTGTTCTCATAGAGAACAGTGGATTCCGTCGCTCCTCCCGCTCGGCGAATTTTGCCGGGCGGGGAGAAAGTCACATGCACATTATCCAGGCGCAATACGCGCCGTGGATAATGTAAGTCTATGGGGCCGGCGAGCAGAGCCCCCGCACCCGCCCCTTATTCAAGCCGGAATTGCGAGCGCAATTCGGCTCACAATTCCGGCTTGAATAAGCCGTGTGAACCGGGGCTAAGACTTATAAGAGGTGTTGGCCTTATAAATGAAGTACTAGGACCCACAACTACCCGTCAGTCCTAGCAACTGCATCTGGGAGAAAGGGAGGCTCATGTTCTATGGAGGGCTCTATAGTTGGTATTGGCACAGCGAATATGATGTTAGTGGGGGACAATATAACTTCTGATATAGCATAAGAGGTTGACAGTACTTTGAATTCGAACATCATCGGGTTGGTGAAATCATAATGGACACTTTTACATTATTTTCAAAGGCTGTGAAGAAAATTCTTTGAGGCTTTTCTGCCACTTGCTGACGTTTTTCCTAACATTTTTCACTTGAAATTTATTTACTTGCTTGTACTTTAAAAACAAAGTATCACCTTTTTTGATAGAATTTTAAACTCTCAGCAGGAGGAAAGTTTTCATTAGGTTATTGTAGTGGATTCAGCTCACTCCTACAGAGGATGGGAACAATTCCATATGTATTACATGAAAGGACTGCAGTTGTAACTACTGAAAAAATTTCACAACGGTTGTGAAACACATACTAGTGCACGCAAATTTTTTATATTTAATCTCCTATTTATAGTGTTCATATAGTATTTTAGTCAGGCCGTAATTGTGCTTGAAGGTTTTTTGTCTTTTTTTTATCAAAGTGCACATTCCCTTTCATCAGGGCCATGCCTCTAAGAGCCTTCAGGAATGCTACTGCTCTAACAGATAAGAGATTTCTCTATAGCTGGCCTCTGTTCAAGGCCTGCAGCCTTCCACAAACAGTGTTCTCACGCCTTTGTTGTAAACAACTTGTCATACACTTCTATGAACTCAAAAACAAAAATTGATCATGATATATGTAATAATATTTGGATGTGAACATAGAGGGATTTCTGAAATGAACAGAGGGGCTGGTTTTGTTTTGTTCCCATGTGTGTAGTTCAGCACTGCACACTAGTTCAGCTATATTCAGAGCTCTCATAGAAATTAGTGGGAAAAACAGCCCTCTTAAAGGGGTTGTCTCACTACATCAATTCATCTTACCTCAGTCCTGTTTTCTTGGTTTCATTTTGAACTCAGGGGTGCGTTTACTGGCTTCTATAAGGCTGCATCCAGAATCCAGGTCTGTAGCTATAGCAACCAGTGCTGGCAGCCTATCAGGAGAGATCAAACAGGTCTGTAGCTATAGCGACCTGAGGAGCTGATGCAGCCCATACAAGAGGGGATATCTAGAAATAGGTAGGACACTGTTAATGGACACATATTGCAAAGTGACTTGTTTTTGCAAGATCTTTAACATAAAAAGCAATCCTTGTAGTGAGACAACCGCTTTAATTCTCTGAGATGGTCAGCTCATAGCTTGCTACGAGCTGACCAGAAGCGTAAAATGCACATGGGAACTCTCCTTTAACTTAAAAGCAATGCTACTCTCAGCTATAGGCTGTGGTTGAGATTGCAGTTCAGCATCATTCACTTTAAGGGGTATTTCCATCTCACTGATTTAGCTTTAAACATGGAGGCAAAGGTTAATAAAGATTATTGCTAAATGCACTGTTCTGTTTTTTCAAAGATACAGCAACGTATCCTATTTGGTTACCAACCACCTGTTTGCTCTAGCAGTGGCTGGACTGGTGACATCACTCCAGGGATGGAAATTACTGAAAGAAACTTTAACCCTTTAGAGTTCGACACAGCGTTCTCAGCTGTTGGGTCTGCAGTGATACTGTTATTTCTGTATGTAAATATACAGATAAGTCTTGGCAGTCTTTCTCTCATGACAAATACATCTTTGCTGGCTCACAATTATATCCAGACATCCTGCTTAGACGGTCTTTTTTTTTTTTTTCAAACTCCTACATCATTATTGTCCTTATGAATAGAATTGTCCTAGGAATAGAATCTAGTGGAAATTAAAGGGGTTTTGCCACAATGTAATGTTGACGTGGGATCCTCCAAAATGGGTATTTAATCACTTTTCTAAATATATGTGATTACAATTATTGCAGCCTGAGAGAGCTACAGGCTGCCTTACTCTCCCTTAGTTACTTAAAAACTTGCATTAGACACGACCAGGCAGAGTGAAAGGAGCTGCTGGCCGGGCTGGCGCAGAACACACTTCTTATCTGATGAGGGGGAGCGTGATGAAGCTTTCAAGGGGCTGGGGGGGAAATAGTTGTCTTTTGTATACAGAATCCACTAGTTGTAGTGTGATTATTTAGTGAACATTGCACACGATCCCTTATGCACGCTCTGTGCTCTGGCTGGTCTCTCTCTCTCTAAGCTCAGCTTGGCTTGTTTATTTTTGCTTCTTAGGAGATAAGGCATTCCCCTGGAAAAACCCCTTTAAATGGACCGGGTCCCCCTATGCGTTTTTTTTTCTTTGCTTACTTTAACGGCTTTTGTCTCCACTGCACAATTTTTTTCAGTCTTTTTTTTGGATTTTTTTGTTTTCTGAAACCGCTGAAAAAAATGATGAAAACAGATCCCATAATTTTAATAGAAAAAAACGTTCTGTGGTCTCCAAAGATAATTTTTTTTTTTAGTCATTTTTGCCCCCGGGTCGTTTTTTAAAAAAAGGGTGAAAAAAACCCAGGGGCAGGGGGGGCAAAAACTCACTTTTGAAGTCTATGTAAACCCCCAAAACTTTTTTGGGCGTTTTTTGGGGGGAACTTTTCGGGCGGGAAAACCCCCCCCGGGTGCAAAAACCAGGTTTTTAAAGCCCTAAAGCCTAAAATCATCAAAAAACCACTAAAAAACTTTTTGTTTTTTTTTTTACATGTACGGGAAACATTTTAAAGGGAATTTTGGGAATTTTTTTTCTCAGTGATTTTTGTCAAAAGCTTTTTGCCCTTTACCAAAAGGGTGCCTTTTTAAAAATTGGTTCTTCCATTAAAAGCAGCACAGAAACATGTCACCCAATACATAAAGAAATATGCAAGACCCAAGCAGGGAAAAGCTGGGGGTTGGCATGGGGGGAAAAAAGGACAATTGAAAGTCTCCCCTTAATTTCCGAACGGGTAAAAAGGGAAAGGTCCCGTTTGCCCAAAGGTTTCCCAAAATTTTTTGCAGAACTTCTGTGGGTAAATAATAATGTTGCACTTTGGGTTTGGGTCAAAGTCAAATTCGACCTGAATTTCTGTGATTTCTTTTAAATTGATTTTTGGCAGAATTTGCCAAAAAATTAACCCTAAATCAAACTCCAAACCTAACCCTCACTCAAACACCCAATTTTCACCCTCCCCCCAACTTTTCACTGCCCCCCTAATCATCAAACTCCTTGTCCCCCCCAGACACCCGCCCCGGGGGGAAAAGGTTTCCCCATATCTCCCCTTTGTCTTACCCCAAAACCTGACCCAATTTTTTCACCTTTTCCACAACTTTAAGGGCCTTTCTAAAAAAACCCCCCCCAAAAACCCCCCATTTTTTTCCTTTTTTCCCACCACCCCTTTCCTCACTTTTTAAACCCTGCTTTTTTCCTCGCGGCCGGGGCCCATATCCCCAATCCGGGCCACCTCGGGCCCCAATCCCCCTGTGGTTTACAGGAAATCTCCTAAAACCCAAAAGCACACACATTTTACCAACCACACAAACCTAAAAAACCCTCCCCCTACCCCTGAAAAGCCCCAAACCCCCATTTTTGGGACCCTAGGAATGCAAGTTTGTGTGCAAAAAAGTTTCCCCTTCTCCACGGACTCCCATCTCACGAAATCCCCCTTTCCTTTGGATTAACAAAAAATTTTGGCTGACCCCCACTGACAAAACTTCCCCTCTGCACTCCCTATGGGGGGCCCCATTTTCCCCAAACACCCCCCCCTGGAAAGTAAAACATGGGGGGGTTCGGCCTCCTTTTTGCAGATCCCTTTTTCCTTTTCCTCCTTTCCCAAACCAGCCCTTTCCCCTCACCCTTCCCCTCCTTCGGGGGTGCATTCTGCCGCATCTACCCCCCCCAAACCTCCAAAAGTGGTTTTGTATAAGACCCCCGGGCCCTGCCCCACCTTCCTTGACCACTTTGTTTTCCTGGCTCCCCCCACTTTTTTGCCCCCAGAAAACCCCCCCAACCTATTATCAGGGGAGATTTTTAACTTCCAATCGATACACCCCACTCCGCTACAAAAACAAACTCCTTCACTCCCCTTTTCCTTTGGCCCCCCCCCCAGGGGGCCCTCGGAGACTCCCCAAAACGGACCCACAAAAAGGCCCTAAATTTTCCCCCCCCTTTTCCCCCCTATTAACCCTCAAACTCTCCTCTCCCTTTTTTCTGCCACAATCTCTCCCCTTCCCCTCCCTTTCCCAAATCCCCCCCGCCCCTCCTGCAACCAAATCTATTTCAACCCCGCGGGAAACTTAAAAAACCCTAAACCGTTCCCAATTTCTCTCTGCCTCTCTTGCTCCCCTCTCTACCATACCCCCTCTTTTGCTGATCCAGCCCGCGGGCCCCAACATTTTTCAAAAAACACAATCACTTCCATTTTTTGAGCGGTCCCCCCCCATTCCACACAACAAAACACCCGCAAAATGAACAGAAAACCCCGGCAACACAGACTCCCCAAACAGCTGAGGCGAGCTTTTCCCGAGTTGCCGAACGCCGCTGGAAGAAAAACCCGCTCCACCCCTGACCTTTCCCCCTCCCTATAAAGAATCACCCACAAACTTTTTAAAAATGCACCCCACCTAACCAAAAAGGGGCTTTTTTCACCCCCTTCCCTTCCCCCTGTTTCCCCCCAACCCCCGGGCAAATTTTTTAAAACCTTTTTAAAAATCCCCCTTCCCCGGGGTCCACCCGCCCCCCTCCCCCCTCTCCCTCTCAAAAAAGAAGATTTTAAAAACTCACTTCCAAATAAAATATATCTCATAAAACAAAGCTTAACCCCGCAGGACCCCCCAAACCAAACCCCTATTCCTGCGGTGTCCCCACGCCCAAACCCCTGTAAACCCCTCATGCCAAATTTCCCCCCTAAATCGCTTTTCACCGGTCAAAAACCCGAAAAACTCCCTCTCTACTGTCCAAAAACAAACCTCACCCCCTGTTTTTTTGACCCAAATGCCAAACTAACCCCCCCTGACCTTAAAATGCTGTTTTTCATCCCCGCCCCCACCCCCTTTTCCTTTAATCATATTAACCCCCCGGGTTTTCCCTTTTCCCCAAATTTAAAAAATGCCCACCATCACCCCCCACCTAAAGGGAAAACCCTTCTTGACCCCCCCTCATTGTTTCCCAACCCATTTGCCCATCTCCTGCTTCCATTCGCCTCTAAACTCCTTGAGCACCGTCCTCTTCAACTTTTCCCCCCATTTCCCCCCACCAAAAAATCTCTCCTTGACCCGCTCCAATCCCGGGTTTCCCGTCCCCCCACTCTACTGAAACCGCCCCCCAACCAAAATACCCCAAAAAACCTAGCAACCCGCCAAAGCCTCCCCATACTCTGTGCTTCTCTCCCAGAACCCCTTTTCCCCTTTCCTTTGACAATGTCGCCATTCCCTCCTGCTAACCCTCCTTCCTCCCCCGGGATCAGGACTTTGGCCTTTTTTCCTGGATCTCCCCCTTTCCTCCCCTGATCGGGCATTCACGTTTTTTCACTCTTGCTCCACCTCCTCCCCCCCGGCCCCTCTCTGTTGGTGTCCCCCAAGGGTCGTCCCCGGGGCCCCCCTACTCTTTTTATCACAAAACCCCTTTGGCCCCGGTCCCTCATTCATTCCCCAAAGGCATTCAATAAACCCCCTAATGCTGATGATACCCCAAAACCCAAAATCTCCGGGCCCCGAAGTCAACCCCTCTTCTCTCCCGGATCCCTGGGCTGTCGTCCTCCATTTCCCCCTTCTTCTCCTCCCGTCCCCCTAAAACTAAAATTTGGGGAAAAACCCGAACTCATTATCTTACCCGTCCCCTCCCTCCTCCACCCGATCTTTCTATTACTGTTAAGGCTACACTCTCTCACCCCGCACCACAGGTCCGCTGCCTTGGGATAATCTTTGACTCCAAACTGTTTCAAAAACCCCCCAAACCCAAAACCCCACCTTGCCCGTCACCCCCCCACCTAAAAAGTATTTCCCGAATTTCCCCTCATTTTTTAACTCGAAAGCACAAAAAAAGCTGGTTCCCCTGCCCTCGTCAAACTCACGCCTCGCTACTGCAAAAATTTCCCCCTCTGTGGCCCCCCCAAACTAGCAAACCCCGCTCCCCTCCAATCCAAACCTTAACTCTGCTGCCCGTTTTTGATTTACCTCTCCCCTCGCTTTCTCCCCCTGCCTTCCCCCTGCCCATCCCTTCAATGGGTACCTATGGGCCCCGCGAATCCAGTTCAAGCTAGCAACTTTTTACCTACAAAGGGTCTACAAACCTATCCCCCTCAATATTCTGCCTTTAAACTTAAAAAACCTCCCCCCACGCAACCTCCCCGCTCCCCACAGGACCTTCTTTCCCCTGTCTCCTCTTAAACACCTCCTTTAAAATTTTCCGTCCCCCAAGACTTCTCTGTGCTTCCCCCACAATTTGGACTCATGCCCCCAAAACCCAGACCCCTCCCCCTTCTCCCCGGGGTTCAAACTTTAAACCCGAAACCTTTCCCTCTTGGGTTGCCTTAACCAACATTAAAACCCTGTTGCACTCCTCCGCCCCCCAAACCCTGTCGCCCCTCACCTTCTGTCTCTTTAACCCCCTTTCCCTGTAATTGTAAGCCCCCCGGGGAGGGAAACCCCCTCCCTCCCCTTTCCAGTTGTTACCTTTTTGGCCCAATTTTTTAATTTCTGACCAATGTTATTTATGTACCCCCCTGAAATGTACCCGCGCCCCGGAATCAAAGGGGGCTCCCAAAAAAAACGGGTAATAATAATAAAAATAAAATAACCCTGGGAAACATTTGGGGCTCATTTGTGCAACATCTAGGGAAAAACCCTAAGGTTAGGAAAAGGGTTAGAGTTATGGTTCAAATAACCCTAACCCCGGGGTTCCACAGATGTTCCCCTGATGTTATGCAGATGTTTCCCCTGATGTGTTTATGATTCCCCCATGCAAAAATTTGGGGGGCATTTTTGCTGCTTTAGGTTCTTTCTAGAGGTTAAAAAAAATGCATTCAAATTTTTTCCCCCGATAGACTTTGTTTACAAAGCAAGGACAAAAAACATCTTTCGGGAAAATTTGGGAAAGCGACCGTATTCTACCCCCAGTTTTTCTTTGCTCGTTTTTTGTCACTTTTTTTTCAACCCGTTTTTTTTGGGTTTTTGGGGGTTTGGGGTACTATAATCATCCCCGACTTTTTTTCGGATTTTAAAAACTGGAATCCGCATAAAAAAATGACCCAAAAAAACCCGTTCCATGTAGATTAGCCCTTTAAAGAGGGTTTAGTTTTAGGATATTCAAAAAATGAATTTTTTTTTTCAAATTAAAGAAACTGCTCTTGAACCGAGCAGAGAGCTGTTTGAGCAACACTAGTAAGTACCAAAAAAAAAAGCAAAAACTTTGGAAAAAAAAACTTTTGTTGCAGTTATAAAGGGCTGTTTTTTAAGTTGAAAAAGCAATTTTGGGCCCTAGAAAAAAACATTTTTAGGTGGGGAAAAACCCCCTTTAACCCGCTGTTGGGGTTTTCTCCAAAAAGAAAAAAGGGGGCATAATGGTTATGCTTTTAAAAAAATTGAAACATTTTTTTAAGATATTTACAATTGCAAAAAAAAACCCCTTTTGTCCGGGAAATACAAATTTTTTGGGATACAAAGCATGGATGTTGTTTTCTGGAAAACCCTGCAAAGTAGATCCCTTGGAAAACAACGGGTGCATTAGCCCGCATACTGTACAAACCTACCTTGGTTTCCCCAGCATTTCTTTATCTTTCTCCAATTTTACTGTATTAACTTGTCTCATGCAGGATCACAGGGAATAAATGCCAAATATTAGCACCCACCTACACTTCCGATGTTTCCTGTATGGTGATTTGTATCTGTTGGCACAGAGCTTCCTTGTTTCTGCTCCGGCATTCTCTCCATAATGACAGGTTTTTGCGAGGGGCGTGAATATTAAAGACACTGTAAAGGCATTGAACTTTCCCTGACTTGCAAAAAATACTTGCCGTCTTTACTTGTCAGAGCACTGTGCTGCCGGCTTACGTGCAATCACCGTCTAGTAGGAAGTCATCTAGAGAAAAAACCTCATTTTATTGATACAGGGCCTGCGTGATTACAACACGGCAGTGGTAAGAACATTTTTCCTTGTTATTAAATATTATTGTATAATTAGAGCTTTAATCTAATGTTAGCTTGAATTTTGCTGGCTGTGTGGTGATTTGATTGAGTACTTATCTTTATATTACCGTCTATTCATTAGTTAGTGAGTCAACAGAAGATTGTAACGTAGAGAAGGAATTGTACAAAGATAATTAAGTCGTGATGATGGCTTCTGCATTATCCACATAAAGTTTCACCCAACCCCCCTCCTCAGCAATGTGTTATGTAGATCCCCATTTTGTGCTGATTCATTTTTTAATACATATTGCTAGAAATTTGAGTTTTGTTTTTCTGATCTAGAGATCTATGCCCTGCATAGATGTAGATAGAGGTAAATGGTAAGGTTCTGTCTGCAGCTGCAAGTAGAGGTTAGGAGAAGTGGTGCCAAGCTCATTATTTCTTGTGCCTGGACAACTTATCAAAAAATTACAGACCGCTAACATTTTTTACGGACAAATTTAAAAATCTAAGTATATTGCATTGTAATTTTTTTTTAAAGTGGCCATTTAGGGCGACATGCATGAAATTTGCCGTTAACATGCCAAATTTCATGCGCATATTAATGACAGAGAATGCGACTGATGTATGAACCTGCTCTATAGCGGGTCAGAAATCAGGCGCATTATAGCACTCGGCGACATTTCTGGATCAGGTATACCACTTTGAAAGTGGTTTACCAGTTCCAGCTATAATGTGCCCAGAAATTCCGTAGTGAAGCTATAAATATGTAGCTTCGTACAGTTCTAGTGCGCCCCACCTCCTGCACACCCACCAGGATCGGGTGCATTACAAAATGCCGTGGGCGCTATGTAATGCGTCCCGGAGTGGCATGCGAGAGATTTGAAAATGTATAAACGGGGCTGCACCTGATATCAGGCAGTAAAGACACCAGGTATCTGGCACAGCCCCGTTCATACATGTCGCCCTTAATGTTTTCTGACAGTCATCAGTTATTTGTTTGACTGCAAACTCTTGTTCTCTCTTTTTTTTTTCTCTGAATATGCTTTGATATAAACCATTCAATTGTAGCTTTGGATGTATATTTAGAGTCGTTGTCCTGCTGGAAGGTGAATCTACTTCCAGTATCAAGTTTTTTGCAGCCTCTAACAGGATTTTTTCCAGGGTTGTCCTGTATATAGCTCCATCCATTGTCCCATCACCTCAGAGCAGCTTCTGCTCCCTTCCGCATGATACAGTTGCTTCCGTTTTTGGCAGGTAGACCAAAAAGTAAAATTTTGGTCTCATCTGACCAGATCACCTTCTTTCACATGTTTGCTGTGTTCCCTACATACATTTTTGCAAACTGCAAATGGGACGTCTTATGGATTGCTTTCAAAAGGGGCTTTCTTCTTCCCGCTCTTATAGAAAGGCCATATTTGTGGAGTATACGACTAATAGTTACCCTGTGGACCGATTCTCCCACCTGAGCTGTGGATCTCTGCAGCTCCTTCAGAGTTACCCTGGGCCTCTTGGCTGCTTCTCTAAATAGTGTTCTCCTTGTCTAGGCTGTCAATTTTGGTTGACGGTCTTGTATTGCTAGGTTAGCAGTTTTACCATACTCCTTCCATTTACGGATGATGAATTGAACAGTGCACCTTAAGATGTTCACAGCTTGATTTAATTTTTTTTTAAACCTAACCCTGCAATCCACTTTGCTACAACTTTATCTTTGAGCTGTCAAGTGTGTTTCTTGGTTTTCATGATGCTTTATTTACTTATGCTCTCTGAGGCCTTTATAAGACAGCTGTAGTTATAATGATGCATTCTACTCATTAGATGACTTCTAAAGACAATTGGTCACACTGGATTTTATTTAGGGGTATCGAACTACAAAGGGCTAAGCACATATTCACGCCACACTTTTCGGTTTTTTAAATTTGCAAAAACATGGAAAGCACATATCATTTTCTTTACACTTCACAAATCCTTTCTACTTTGTGTTGCTCTATCACATAAATCAATAAAATTCATTTGTTTGTGGCTACAACATTTAAAAATGAGGAACAGTTCAGGAGCTTTGAATACTTCTGCAACCCACTACTGTATATACTATTCAGTCTTACCCATTGGATTCTTTGGCTTGGCAGTGGAGCAAGAAATATGCCAAAAGACCAGTCGCTCTATAAGTGTTTACAGCCCCCTTTGTTTAGGGCCATATTTTTTGGGCTCCAGTGCTAGCTTGAGGCTGATGCAATGTGCAGAACTACTTTCCAAATATTGAAGCGATATCGGCACAAAGCCAAAATCGTGATTCTTTATTTAATCCATTTAAACGTCCATAAAAGCAATTGAACTAGATGCTTACGCTTTTTTAATCATTGGGTCCATGTTCACAGCATAATTAGATTGTAACCTACAATTCAATTTAAAAACCTGTTGTGTTTTAGGGTTAAGTGTGGGATTTAATACATATGTAGCAAGTTGTATTTATAGTTCACATCTAACACACAAATATCAGTGGCACACTACAAAACTAAGTAAAACATCAAGGTATATAGGAATTTTTTGAAAATGCATTACTGCTAAGGAAAATATGAAAAACCTGGCATTCTTAGTTTACAGTTTTTGATCAAGAATTGTTTAAGCTCACCTCCCAATAGCGTCAAGGGGATCCCAGCACAGGTGAGTCCCTAACTTAAACCAGTGCAGGATAATTCAGTAGCAAGTTCCTATCACTCCCTGAGAGGTTGTAGTCTGAATGGACTCCTAGTGAGGTAACATGTTAGTGTTAGGGACTCACCTGTGCTGGGATCCCCTTGACGCTTTTGGGAGGTGAGCTTAAACAATTCTTGATCAAAAATTGTAAACTAAGAATCCCAGGTTTTTCATATTTTCCTTAGCAGTAATGCATTTTCAAAAAATTCCTATATACCTTGATGTTTTACTTAGTTTTGTAGTGTGCCACTGATATTTGTGTTAGGCCGTGTTCACACGGCTTATTTGCCGACGGATTGGCGCCGTACTCCGCGCCGGATTTGCGCTTCAATACGGCTCCAATCCGTCGGAGTCATTACGGTAATCCACTGCTCTCATAGAGAACATGGAATCCTCGCTCCTCCCCGCGTCGGCAAATCCGCCGCAGGGGGAGAAAGTGACATGCACATTATTTACGGCGCGCGACGCGCCGTAAACAATGCATTGTCTATGGGGCCGGGAGCGGCGCCCCCGCCGCGCTCCGGCCCCGCCCCCGCCCCGTCCCCGTATTCACGGCGGATTTGTGCGCTCAATACGGCGCACAAATCCGCCGTGAATAAGCCGTGTGAACACGCCTTAGTGCCTCGTTCACAACGGCTTATTTCAGAACGTATTTACATCGGATTCGCCGATCGTAAATACGTTCTGAAAATCAGTTGAAAATCGTTGCAAATAAGTGCCACTAAGTGTGGCACGTATTTGTAACTGATTTCCCGACGGATTTCACCATCTCCAATCATTGTAGGTGGTGAATCCGTCCGTAAATAATTGACATGCACATTGTTTTTTTCCGTCCGGATTGCCGTCGTCAATCCGCGGCGGCAATCCGGCACGGAAATACGCGTCGTGTGAAAGACGAGCCGTATTTTCTATTGAAATCAATAGAAAATAGGCTGTTACCTGTTTCTGACTGATTTGCCGACGGATTGACGATCGTCAATCCGTCTGCAAATACGCGGCGAAATAAGCCGTGTGAACGAGGCCTTAGATGTATGCTATTGCCTTACCAGTGTGCACCTATGCTTACGTTTTTTAAAATACATGGATGTGCACAGCCTAATTAATTTGTGTATTTATAGTTCAAACCCATTGCGTCATAATCCAAAAAAGCCCTCCTTTCCAATTCCCACCTTTTCTGGTATATTTCTTGTTCAGTGGCAAAAATGAAAAAAAAAAACCCCTCAATCTTTTTTTCAGTATGTCTGGGGGTTTTTGCCGTCCCTGAAACATTATCCTATTGTTCCACTCTTTAGGCTTTTATTTTCATATTGTGCACCCCACATACTGAACATCCATTTTTTTCAGCGATAACAAAAAATTACAGGTGCACATTACAGTTCAAAAAGCATTTAATTGGGGAACCTGCCTGTTTAATGTATGAAAAAACCCCCATTTTGTCTGAAACTGACACCATTGCACCCCAATTTATAGAAACTATCCTATTTCCCTACTTTTTTTTTTCCTCGGGGGTACGAGGGGTAACAGGAAAAATATTCCCAGGTACAATTACGTTGAGAGACAAGCAAACTCCCCCTTTTTTTTTAAAATTAGCGGGATAACTTCTTTTAGATAAGCAAAGGTAAGTATTATAAATAATAATTATTTCCAAAAAAACTTGCGCAGGTGTTTAAAAAAATTAAAAAGGTTTTAGTGGGGGGGAAAAAACCCACCCATGGGTTTTATCAAAAATTTGACTGGAAACCCACAGTTTTGTAGTAGTTTTTTTATACAGTTTGAAAAACACATGGAAGAATAGGACTCTAAATTTTGAATAGAAATTGTCATTTCCTTCTACCTATGCAGTGAGTACTGATATAAATACAGGCATAAGACATCTAAAACCCGGTTTAACGCTTATTAAAGGTATTTGCGGGACGGATTTTGGCTTAAAAAAAGGGCCAGGGGGGGGGGGGTGGGCGCGGCGGGGAGCTGCCCCTGCCCCAAAGACAATGCATTATTTCGGGACGTACGGCCCCCTAAATAATGTGATGTCCCTTTTTTTTCCCCCCGCCCAGCGGGGAGGAGCGACAGAAAACCCTAGTTTTTCTATGAGAAATGTTTTTTACCGTAGTTATGGGACGGATTTGGGGCCGTCTGGGCGCAAATACGGCACGCATACGGCTCCCCAAACTCTCAGAAAAGCCGTGGGTGAACGAGGCCAAAAACATAAAATTCAATAAAATACATTTAAAGGGGTTGGATTAAAAGAAAGAGATTAGCTTTTTCCATTTGGGAACAGCAAATGAAAGATTTTTTTTCTAAATTATTGCTTTGTTTATTTTTCTTTGGAAGTTAAATGATTTTATCAGTCTGATTTCACTTGATTCGTAGATTCTGTCCGTTGCCCTCTCATCTGTATTTCTCTTTTTTGATGCAGGGATGACGTCACATGCAGGCGGCAAGACAACTGCCGCAGCTTGAGTGTTATTGAACTTACAAAAAAAAGGAGATTGGGTTATGTTACATGTGTTCTTTTCAGCGTGTACAGTATGGGCCCCAAGTTCTTGTGTCTTTGGGAGCTCGCCTAATACACCCCTTACTCTGTGGCGCAAAGGGGGGGCGGTAGCCCGCTGGCCCCAGGGCCGGAACGACGGGGAGGCCAAGGTAGGGGACCGCCCCAGGCGCCTACCTCACCCTATTTTCCCCAAGGGGGCCCGTAGGGCCCCGACCCTGGCCGGGGTCCGGCCCCTGAAGTGGGCCCAACGCCGGGGGGTCTCGTGACCGCTTTGGGAGCAAGAGCAAGCCCCCGCCCCCCTG